>PVKE010036732.1:0-16249 GCA_004027555.1 Craseonycteris thonglongyai | reverse complement strand
CACTACCTAGAATCAGTTCTCCTTCCATCACTACATATTTGGTGCGCACTCCCAACTCCCCCACCCACACACACTCCCTCCACCCTACTCCCCTACCCTCATTTAACCACCAAACTATATAAGTTTTTGTTTCTTTGTTATTTTTAGTTTTATATTCCACCTATAAGTAGGTCATATCATACTCAAATAGAAGACCAGCATTCCAAAAAGTACTGAAGGAGGCTATTCGACTTGAATCAAGAAATCAAAATAAATGGAGAAAAGTTGGAACGACAAAGAAATAAAAAGGAAGGAAGAAATGGATACAGGAAATTCTCATATATCAATCATCACCCTAAATGTAAATGGTCTGAATTCACCAATAAAGAAGCACAGAGTAGCCAACTGGATTAAAAAAAAAAATACAGCCATATACTGTCTACAAGAGACACACCTCAGCCACGAGGACAAGCACAGGCTCAGGATAAAAGAATGGAAAACACTACTCTAGTTAAATGGTATTCAGAGAAAAGCAGAAATAGTCATACTGATATCTGATGAAATAGACATCAGAATAAAAAAAATAATAGGAGATAAAGATGGACATTTTATATTGATAAAAGGGTAAATGCATCAAGAAACCATGACACTCATCGATATATATGCCCTTAGTCAGGAAGCACCAAAATTTACGAAGCAATTACTAACAGATCTAGTAGGAGAATTTGACAAAAATGAAATGAAAGTGAGGGACCTAAACACCCCCTTGACAACATTAGACAGAATATCCAAGCAAAAAATAAAGAAGAAAATTGCAGTCTTAAATGATACATTACAGGAATTGGACATAATTGACATTTATAGGACACTCCACCCTGAAACACAAGACTATAAATTTTATTCTAGTGTATATGGAACATTTTTTAAGGATAGACCATATCCTGGGACTTAAGTCCAACCTCAGCAAATTTAAGAACTTTCAAATCACACCAACTGTATTCTCAGATCACAAAGCTTTGAAACTAGAGATTAACTGTAAAAGGAAAGTAGAGATAATCACATATATGTGGAGACTGAACAACATGCTATTAAAAAATGACTGGGTCAAAGAAGAAATAAAATAAGAGATTAGAAAATTTGTAGAAATGAATGACAATGAAAACATGACATACCAAAATTCCTGGGACACATTGCAAGTAGTCATAAGAGGAAATTTTATACCATTACAGGTCTATCTCAAGAAACAAGAAAAACTACAAGTAAACATCCTAATGTCCCATCTTAAAGAACTAGAAAAAGACGAAGAAAGGAACACCAAAGCCAGCAGAAAAAAAACTAATAAAAATTAAAGCAGAACTTAATGAAATTCAGAAGAGAAAAACAATAGATAAAATTAATGCCACAAAGAACTGGTTCTTAGGAAAAAATCAATAAAATTGACAAACCACTGGCTAGGCTTACCAAAGGACAAAGAGAAAAATGTCATATTTCTAGGATTCGGACTGACTGGGGAGAAATCACAACTGACACTACAGAAATACAAACAATCATAAGAAGTTATTATAAAAGTCTTTATGCCATCAAATTTGACAATCTAGAGGAAATGGACAAATTTCTAGAAACACATAGTTTACCTAGACTAAACCAAGAAGAACTGGATAACCTAAATAGACCAATTAACAGTACAGAACTTGAAACAACTATCCAAAACCTGCCCAAAGGCAAAAGTCCTGGACCAGATGGTTTTACCAATGAGTTTTATCAAGCATTCAAAGAACTAATGCCCAGACTACAAAATATTCAAGAGGAGACAATACTACCCAACTCATTCTATGAAGCCAATATTTTCTTAATACCAAAACCTGGGAAGCACAATACGAAAAAGGATAACTATAAGCCAATCTTCCTAATGAACACTGATGCAAAAATCCTAAACAAAATATTGGCAAATAGAATACAACAATGCATTAAAAAGATTATTCATCATGATCAAGTGGGATTCATCCCAGGGACACAAGGATGGTTCAACATATGCAAATCAATCAATGTAATCCAGCACATAAACCAAACAAAGGATAAAAGCCACATGGTTATCTCAATTGATGCAGAAAAAGCAATTAAAAAGATACAACACCCATTTAAGATAAAAACACTGAATAAAATGGGAATCAAAGGAAAGTACCTCAACATAATAAAGACCATATATGACAAACCCTCAGCAAATATTATATTGAATGGGGGAAAGCTGAAGCCTATTTTCCTAAAATCAGGAACAAGACAGGGATGCCCCCTGTCACTACTGCTATTCAACATAGTTCTGCAAGTTCTAGCCAGAGCAATCAGACAAGAGAAAGGAATAAAAGGTATTAGAATTGGGAAAGAAGAAGTTAAACTGTCACTCTTTGCAGATAACATGGTCCTTTATATAGAAAACTCTATTCTATCAGAAATCTATCACAGGCAATAGACAAATACAGTAAAGTTTCAGAAAAAGAGCATTTTATTGGATGGAGATACATTAAGAAGTACCGTAACTTTGAAATACTAAGCATTATTATATTAGGCAAAACCTGATCTTGGTGTAAAGGAGCATTGCTCATCAGAGGGGATAGTAAAGGCATTGCTTGTCCTTACAAGCGCATTAGGCATTAGGGAAAAAAGATGGAGAAAGAATCGCCCCTAAATTGTTTGCCTGTTTGAAATCTTCTTGGGGCTGCCTTTGCCTCCTCTATATCTTGAGTAAGGTGTTTCCTATTTTTTAGTCACACTTCCCTCATAACAAAATGTGAGCAAGTATTTTTGTTATTGTTGTTTTGCCTGCAATGCATTAAATACTGTGCTAATATAATCTCATTAAAATGTCAATCATCAGTCTGAAATACATATTATCTCCTTTACAGATGAAGCATGAACTCAGGCACACAAGTAGTAACTTGCATGATTATTGCAGGCGCCACCCACATATGCAACTGAGCAGTAACAACGTTCTTAAAATGGCCTCAAATTTGATTTCACTCCTCTAATTTTTCTTAAATACTTGAAAGTGTTTTTGAACAGTGTGGGATTAAAATTGAATGGCAGCAGAAGAGAAGCAAGGACCTATTCTTGACCTTAGGCCAGGAAATCTAGTCTCATCTCTTTCTCTAGGAATGGATTAAGACTATAGTATTATTTTATTTATATGTGGAATCCAAAAATACCAGAACACACACACAAACAAAACAAGACAAATTTATAAATACAGAGATCAAACTTATGGTTGCAGAGGAGAGAGGTGTGGGAGTATGGGTGAAAAAGGGGAAGAGAAACAAAGTCAATGATTTGTGATAACTTTGCAACAGTGACAGATGGTTACTAGACTTAGTTTGATGATCACATCATAAGATATATAAATGTCAAATTTCTCTATGGTGCACCTGAAATTAATATAATATTGAATGTCAACTATATTTTAAAAAGGTAGTGTCAGCATAAATGTTTTCTGGTAGTTCTGCTCACTGTGTCTCTGAGAAAGAAATAGTTCTGAAAAGAATATAGCTGTTATTAAATTGATTTGCTTACTTTTTTAGCTGTTTGATGGGCTTCAAAGTTTTCCATCATCTTCTCACCATTTACAATATTGGATATAAAAGTAAAGAATTTTATTGAACAATAAAAAGGCTCTAATAAAGTAATGGCAGTGAATCCTCCCAAGTGCCAGCACAGAGCGACTCCATGAGAGCCAGAAGAATGAGCCTGCCTTTAGAATGCAGTTCTAGTTATGAGATAATATGGAATCTTATTTCTTAAAAGCAAAAGAAATGGGAAACCCTGCATGCTTAGACCAACAGAAGAGATAGAAAGTTCTGTCTGTGAGGGATTAATCAAGGCCTTGAAATATACAGACCAAGCTTCAATATTTCCCTTTATGCATGTTCTGTGTTGATGCTTAACATTCAAAGCTTGAGATATCAAGTCACTTTGGAGGAGGGATTTATGGGGTATTGAATGGCAGACATTCAAATAGGTCTCTGCTAATATACTTGGTGTAAACTTACTGGTTATAGACAATAGCACCGTTCTAACAGGAATTTCAGATTCATCGCTGTCTCTATGGTATTTTCCTTTAATAAAGTATCTTGAAAAATAAGATGTTTAGCTAAGGCTGCTAATTCTTTGGAACTCTAATCATTTAAACTGTCTAGCCTTGTTCAGGGTAATTGTTTCTATCCATTATCCATCATGCTAAGAAATGACAGCTCAGGGACAAGGAGACTTTTCAAGCAAATGCTTTAAGACAGTGTTTTAGTTTGCAGGCACTGGCCAATGTTAATTAAATTACATAAACAATGACTCATGGTATAAATACAGTACAGAGAAGCTTGAAAGAAAAAAAGGTAGTTCAATAACTTCAAAACAATTTATTCTTTCCAAAAGAAAATAAAAAGAGCCCTTTATTCTCTTGACTTTATATTTATATTTCTAAAATTTAGATGTTGTCAAAATACAGTGCCTCTGAAAGTCTTACTTCTAAGATTAGCAGGGGGACTTTCCGGATTATATTTCTGGAACATATTTTGGATGTGAGGAGAAATGGGGCTGGGCTGTGCATCGTACGCTCCTTTAGGAGCCACAAAACCACGGGTCAAGTCCCTAGACATTTGTAAAGTAGGAATCAAATTCTAGTGGATGGCAGATTAAATTGCTATTAGTGTAACTTCCAATATTTCTCAAATATACATCATTATTGAGTATAATTGTCAATATCTTTCTAATAAACATCCCTCTTTTCTGGCAAGTTTCATAAAGTTACTGTTTCCACCCCCTCCCCCCAAATTTGTCCTCTAAGGTGGATAATAATCTCAGAACCAGTGGCTTATATAAATATGTGGAACTATTACCCCCCACCCATTGCTCACCTTCTTCTCTTCCTGGAGGAGAAAAATATCTGACAGTCCATCCATGTCTTTTAAATTTTTGTATAATCACAGCTTATGAACCTCCTATAAATTCATTACTTTGGAGTGTTGACTTGCCACCTACAAGAAGATAAGAAGCTGCTGTTTTACCCTTATTTTCTATTTATTTTCCACCCCACCAAGTTGGGTTTTTTTTATAGCTGTTTCTAGAAGAGCCATAGGAAGAATTAACATTTCACAAATATATTACTGATTTTTGCTCTATGAATATAATCTTGATTATTTAGGGGATTTAGATAAAGTAACTTTTCAGTTCCTTGAGGTCAGACATTATGTGTCATCCATCTTTGGATGACCCACCGAGCCTGATGGGGTGCTTCATAGGACCTCAATGGGAATGATATATAAGGCAATTGTGGCAGCTAAGTGAGATCATCATAGGATTTAAGTATGTCTAGAACTGGTAAGGAGGGTGACCACAAGACTGTATTGTCTGAGGACTCAATAAACTTGAAGAAAAAAAACAAAACAAAACACTTTCTAAAGGAAGAGAAAATCAGGGAGCACAAGTTCCAACTTAGTATTGGAGAAGGATGATTAATTTCACATCTCTCAATCAGAATTTTTATTTATCGAACCTCCTTCAATTAATGATTGAACCCCAGCTTCTCAGAAGTTCAATAAAATAGTGAGTAATGTACAAGTAAACAGACAAATAGATAAACAAGTAGCACTAAATTACAGCATGAACAGCAACTCCTAAAGTAAGAGGAAATAATATCAGTGGCAATGGCAATAATAGAAGGCAGTTCTTGATGCAAAAGTTCAGCACCATCAATGGTTAGCAACCTTGACACAGATAACAGTGGGCAGAGGCAGTAGGGAGAACCCTTGTAGACGGTAACAGACTGCATGTTGATGTACTCAACATCAATTGCTGCACTTGAGCAATGTTCTTAATGACTATTAAATGTAGTGTTGGCCAGCTTACCAAGGACATAATATAACATACTGCAAATCATTTTCTTACTTTAGCTCCACCAATCCCTCCTTTGCCTTAGACAGAAGAGTATCTGAAAGGTCAATTATATCATTTTTTCCCCTACTTATAATAGCATTATTAAATGAAGGAAATCCCATAGACTGGTATATTTGTATTTTTGACTTGGCATTTGCATATATTTCAAGATTATCTTATTGACAACATGAGAGTATACACCCTGATGATTCTAAAATGTTTGAACTATTTAGGTAAAAGGCCTCTAAATGTCATAGCTAGTCTCACAGTGGACCAAGAAGAATGGGAAGAAACTTACTCCAAGAGAAGAGGATCGTGCTGTACAAACTGTTTTAATGACAGGAAATCAGGATCAAAGTATGAATAAGGTCTAAAAGATGCTTCTCAAATGCAGAGATGACCCAAAGGACAAAATGATAGCCATTTTGGCAATCAAATCAGATACAAAAAATTTCTTTCCCATAGGTTGGACCATTGGGGCAAATCTAATGTGATGAATGAGGAGGTATAAGTGAGAGTGCTTTTTAAAGTATGCAGCAGGGGGTATTGGGAATTATATGATATGTTCAAATAGAATGAAGCAAGTTGCACTGTTTTGTTTTTTTATTTTTTGTTATATTCTAAACATTAGGATTTGACATCAAGATAAGAGATTAAAACCCACACTATCTAAACTTATTCCTCAAATAAAAGAAGTTATATTCAGTTGCCTTTCCAATTCTGAGCAGACTAGTATTTTCTGGTACAATAATGCGGATAGATGAAGTTTTTTAGTTTTCTATATGGAAATCAGCTAGCTGTTGCATGCTGAGTGACAGTGGAAAGGAGGGATAATTCTTAGTTGAGAGTTATTAGGCTATTGAATATGAAATTAAAACAAACTCTCCCCTATATTCTTAGCTTTTTTCACAGGCATTTGCCTCAGGCAAATTTCCAAATGTTTGAGAAATTTTTAGATATTTTTCTTATACTGACCTCTGATTTAATTATGTTGTGGTAAGAGAAGATGCTCTGTATAATTTCAGTCTGTTAAAATGTATTTAGACAAGTTTTGTGGCCCAATATATCATCTATCACAGTGAATGCTTCATGAGCAATCCAAAAGAATGTGTATTCTGCATCATTGGGTACAGCATTCTATAAATGTCAATTAGGTGAAGTTGGTTGATAGTGTTGTTTGAGACATCTATATTCTTACCAATTTTTGTCTACTTACTCTATCAATTATTGAGAGAGAGCATGTTGAAATCTCCAATTATAATTGTGGATTTGTTTATGTTTTTAGATCTCAGTTTTTGGGTCATGTATTTAGAACCTCTGTTATTAGGTGCATATACATTAAGACTATTACATCTTCTTGATAAGTTGGTTGTCCATTTATAACAATGAATGCCTCTTTTTATCTCTGGTAATTCCCTTATCCTAAAGTCTACTTGTTTGATAGTGATACAGCCACTCTAGTTTTCTTCTGATGCTTGCATGGTATATATCTTTTACTCTCTTTTAACTTTTAATCAGTGTCTTTATATTTAATGTGAATTTCTTATAGACAACAGAGAGTAGTCTTTCCTTTTATCCAGTCTGACAATTTCTGGTGTTTGATTAGAGTTTTTAGACCATTTTTAAAGTGAAATAAAAAAAATATTTTATTTTATTGTTTGAGAGAGAGGGGGAAAGAGAGAGAGAGAGAGAAAAGGGGGAGGGCCCAGAGCAGTCTCCACAGCTGCACCTCATTAGCTGTGACATGATTTAACTCCACACAGGTGGATGTGGGGCTGCACAGGGTGGGAACCAAACTGGGGGCCTCCTGCATGGGAGGTGAGAACCTTCATCTTCATCTCCGCAATTATGAGTTGTGCCACAGCTTAGCACATGGTCATTCACAGGCTGGGCTGGTTCTAAATCCTTGGACCTTGTGGTTGCAAGGCAAGCTCTCAAGCTGCTGAACTCTCCCAGCATTCCCTGGACCATTTTTATTTAGTATAAGTATTTGTATGATTGAGTTTAAGTATATCACCTTATGTTTTATTTGTTCTATTTGCTCTTATATTTTCCTCTTTTCTGAAGAAGTTATATTTGTTCTCATGTATATAATGTGTCTCTACTCTCACTCCTACCTCTCTTTCTGGTTGCCCTTAAGATTTTTCTTAATCACTGATTTTCAGCAATTTGATTATGATATATCTGGTGTGACTTTTTTTTTTTTTTGAGGGGATGTGGGAGTCTGTGGTTATCTAGCTTTGTTTTTCTTTTTTAGCTTCTTATATATGTGGTTTGGTAAAATTGATAAAAAAAATTTAACCATTATTTTTCAAATAATTTTATGACTGTCCCCTTTCTTTTTCTTGGACTTCAATTAAGTATACATTAGCATGCTTCATATTATCCCTTACACTACTGAAGCTTAAATAATGTTTTCAGCCTGTTTTCTTTGTCCTTCAGTTTGGGTACATTCTATTGCTATATCTCTAAGTTCATTATTCTTTTGTTTTCCCATGTCTAGTCTATTGTTAATCCCATCCAGTAATTTTTAAACATTTTCAGACATTACATATTTTTACTCTAGGGGTTCTTTTTTATACATTCCATTTCTCTTTTTATTATGTTCAAATTGTCTTTTAAATCCTTAGTGATATTTATAATAGCTGTTTTAAAGTCCCTATGTGCTAATTTTATCAGTTCTTACATTTCTTGGTTTGTTTCTATTGACTGTTTTTTCTCCTTGTTATTAGTCAAGTTGTCCTCTGCTTTTTCACATGTATTGTAGTTTTTTATTAAGTGCTAAATTTGGGGATCTAATGTTGCCGAGGATATGAATTTTGTTGTCATTCCTTAAAAGATTGTTGAATTTGGTTTTGATAGTTCATTAGGTCCCTTGCAGATCAGCTTAATTCTTTTGAATCTTATTCTTAAGATTTTTAAAAGGTGACAAAAGTATTCTTTATTCTATGACCAATTTGCACTTATTACACAGGCATGAACTTTCTAAGGTCTCTACTGAGTGCTGGGGTGTTCAGCGAGCTTTTCCCCACTCTGAATGGTTAGATCTTGAAAGTCTTCTAGCCCTGCGTGAGCTCTGGAAAAATTTCCTCTTACATCCTTGAGGTAATTGTTCTTCCTTTGACTGTTATTCTTTGTTTGGCCTTGTATATTCTCATACTATGCATGTGCAGTTACATCTTTATCCAGACTCAGGGAAATCAATACAGATTTATTAAGCTCTTTCTCTCAAAACACCTTTTCTATTACTTTACCTTGGAAATTATATGTGCTTCAGCCTTCCAAATTCTAATGTCTGTTGCCTTTCATAGAGATCATTGTTCTCTTTGGGGTCCTCCTATACTTGTAGTGATACAGAAGAAGCCTCCAGGTAGACAGTCTGGATAGCTATAGGACTTACCTTTTTTGTTTCCCTTTATCATGAATTACACTCATGTGCAGCCTGTTGTTCAATGTCCAATGACAGTTATTCATATAGTTCAATTTTCTAGTTGTGTGCTATAAGAGGGCAAATCTGCTGACAGTTACCCTATTCTGTTTGAAAGCAAAGCTGATAGTGTAGGTTTTAATCTCTTATCTTAATGTCAAATTTTCAATTTTTACATTCTCCAAAAACAAAAGATATAAAAAAATAATATATACAATTTATTCCATGTGCTTTTTACAGATCTGTTATATATGCCACACTTACAAGTTACATGAACTTCAGTAAGTTCTTAAACACATCTGAGAATTTCTTTACTTATAACATGGGAATAGTAGTATTTACCTTATGAGGCTGTAAGGACTAGAAATAATCTAATATCTAAAGCCTGGTCCTTAAAAGAAGGTTAATAAATTGTTCTGTCATATAATAAACAGTCATGGAACCTGTAGTTTTAAAAACAGGCAGACTTTTATAGCTGCTTATGTTTGTCTCCAGTCAATTGTAAAACAATCTTATCTCTCCTATAAATCAACCAACCAACTAGATGCAAGTTGAAAACAATAACCTCATATTAGTGTATTTTAATTATTTCTGCTATCACCAAAGAGTAAACTGGAGTTCCCTCTCTGGCAAAATTTAATTGACTACTTAGGTCAACAATAATTTTATATAGCACCTTTCAGAAACCACAAGGAATTAAAAACAACACATATAGGATCACTTATTTATTTATTTATTTTTACCCTTGGCATTTGTCCACCACTATATGCCTCAATCCCACACAGGATTCTAAAATGATATTCCAATTGCAAAGCCAAGATACACATGCCATTCTTTTTCTTCATTAGTAAGATAGAACACAGACCCCGGTAATCCAGCCAACAAATGTTCTGAATGCCAAAACAAAACCTATGGACTTCCAGAATAACGCAACTTCCTTACTCTTTTAGGCTAACAAAAATAAAACTCAGTGAGGACAGAGATATGTCCCAGGGCCTGGGAAAGGGGTACAGCAGTGCAACAGAGCTCAATTCAATTCACTGCACAAATAATCCAAGAGTAGTTTGGGATGGTTGGAATCTTACAGATCCCCTAATTCTATGGTTTTCAAACTGTGTTCCATGAAGGGAGTGGATGGGAGTGGAGCAATGGGGAAGGGAAGGTTAAATTGGCAGGGTTCCACGCAGTCTCCCTCTTTCATGAAAAATAGCCTATGTTTTATTTGGGCTTTACAGTATCATGTCATTGGGGGGAAAAATAAAACAGTGTTTTTGCTAACCAAAAATATTGACCAATCATGATTTATTCAAATAACATTATTTTACAGATGGAAAGTGACAACCAAAGAGTGATTTCATGTAAGCTTACACAGCTAGTTAGTGGTATTGCTATGACTAGAATTCAAGCTTGTGGTCTTCCAGGGTGCTGCTGCTTACAAAGAAAAAGGTTGTATCTAAAGAGTAGATTTTGTAAACTGTTTCTTACCTGTTTTTCCTACTATATTTTAGTTCACACACTAGCTTCTAGGGAAACAAAAATAAGGGTAGTATCTAATGTCTATTGAAAAAATACAGTTTGAAAGTACATTTTGAAGGTCAGCACAGGGTGCTACCAGAATGCAAAGAAGGGACATATAAATTTGACTGTGGGTAAGCTGGTAGGTTACATCAGAGGAGAATTTTGAAAAATATTTAGATATTTGTCAGACACAGGAGGGAAATTTCTTTCCAACAGAGGGAACAATATATGCAAAAGCATTGAAGTGAGAGAAAGAATTGTGTTCCAGGGTCACGATGTCAACAAGAGGGAGAAATAAGGAGCCCTGGACCCCTGTTCTCCCCACAGGCACCCTCATTGAACATCACCATAAAGACAAGTTTCCTTTTAGGCAAACCCAGAAACCAGTTGAGAGGTTCCTGCACCCCAAGTGAGCATGAAACCATACACAATGAAGCTGGTGAGAAAAACAGAGACACTCTGTCACTATAATTCCTCTCTCTAGCATAGCATCATATGATTGAGGGGAAATACCCAGCTCCCAGATTCTTCCTGGGAATGGAATGAAGGAATTGGACCGGACAGTCAATGTTCTCAGAACAAAGATGGTAGTTTGAATAGCATGTAAGCACTTGCCATTAACCCCTCCATCCAGCTCAGCACAGAGCAAGAGGGTGAAAAATTCCAGACCTCATCTTCTTCCTGGGGAGGGAAAGAGTTAGTACACGTGTCCAATGTTCCAACTTTTCCAGAGACTGCCCAAGGGATTGGCTCTGTCTTAACTATCTCAGAGTGCTGATAGAACCTGGTCTATTCTATATAACAGGAGGATGCTGACTGCATATAAAGCACTTGGGACTAGCATGCAAGCATACACAATAGCCTCTCCCACTATCTCAGTACAGAGAAAGAGGGTTAAAAATCCCAGCTCCTTGTGAAGCCGGGATGGCTCAGTTGGTTAAGAACTCACTTTGCAGCCCCAGGGACCAAAGATCGAGTCCCGGCCCCGGCCTGTGCAGACCCATGTGCTGAACTGGGGCATGCCCCCAGCTCAGTTCTCTCTCTGTCTCTGTATCTCTCTCTCTCTGTCAAAAAAAAAAAAATCCCAGCTCCCAGATTCTCCTTGAGGAGAGAAAAAGATGGACCACATATCCAATGTTCCAACATTTCAGGGAGCTTCCCAAAGGACTGGCTTCTGTGTCACCTGTCTCAGAGCGCTGATTGGATTTGGCCTACTCTAGATGACTGGAGACTGCTGAATGAAGGTAAACATTTGGACCAGTACAAAATCACTCACCAGAGACCCTCTTCAGCTCTTATCCCTGGGGAGGGAAAGAAAAGACTGACACATGCCAATGTTCAGACTTGTTAGGTGGCTGCCCAAGAGGCAGTCTTCAGTCTCACTAGCCTCAGAGTGTGGATGGACCTAGCATATTCTACAGGCCTGGAAGCAACAGAGAACACAGAAAGGCTTGGGGCATGTTTCTGCTCCAGAAGACCCACAGGACAGTAGACAGACACAGAGGGAGCAAGAGCTGGAAAAGGGAAGAAAGAAAAATGAAACAAGCAAATCCTTCTAATTGGGGATTTACACACATAAGTCCAAAGAAGATGCACACGCATGGAAGGCTTGAGAGGCCTCTGTAAACTCTGGTCAAGCTGAGTGGTGAGGGCTTCTCCTGGAGGAGGCCAATCCATGAAGAATGTTTCCAATACACAGATACTAACACAAAACACAGAATGATCAAATGAAACATGACTAGAATGAAATCGGATCCTTATCTTCTACCATATGCAAAAATCAACTCAAAATTGATTAAAGACTTAAGGGTGAGATGAAACTACAAAATCCTAGAAGAAACATCAGGGAAAAGCTTCATGACATTGATCTTGGGAATGATTTCTTAGACACGACAAGGAAAATCACAGGCAATAAAAGCACATATAGGCAAAAAGGACTATATCAAACTAAAAAAAACCCTTTTGTACAGAAAAGGACACAGTCGACAGAATTACACAGCAACCTACAGAATGGGAGAAAATATTTGTAAACCATATACCTGATCAGGGGTTAACACCCAAAATATGTACTGAATTGCTATAACTAAATAGCAAGAAAAACAAATAACAATTAAAAATAGGCAAAGGACTTGCATAGATATTTTTCCAAAGAAGACTTACAAATGGCCAACAAGTATATGAAAAGACGTTCAACATAAACTAATCGTCAAGAAAATGCAAATCAAAACCACAGTTAAATATCACCTCATATGAATTCAAATGGCTAATATTAAAAACAAAACAAAACAAAAAAACCTTTGGTGAGAATGTGGAGAAATTAGAATCTTTATGTAGTTGATGGGAATGAAAAATGGTGCAGTCATTAAGGAAGACAGTTGAAAGGTTTCCATAGACTTAAAATAGAACTGTTATATTACATAACAATCTTCTGGATATTTTAAAAAAATAGTTGAAATCAGGATCTCAAAGTGATACTTGCACTTTCATATTCATTGCTACATTATTCACAATAGCCAAGATGTGTAAACAACTTAAATGTCTATTGAGGGATGGATGTATGAATAGAGAGAATGTGGTATGTGCATAAAATGGAATGTTATTCACCTTTAAAAGAAGAAGGATATCCTGTCATATGCTATACTGTGGATAAGTCTTGGGGACATTATGCTAAATGGAATAAGCCTGGGACAGAAGTACAAATACTGTGCAGTTCCACTTATGTGGGTTTTTTTAAATAGTCAAACTCAAAGAAGCAGACAGTGAAAGGGTGGTTGACAGGACCTGGGAAGAATGGCAAATGGGAGTTGCTATTAAAGGGTATAATTTCAGTTATGCAAGATGAGTAAGTCCTATAGGCCTGCTGTACTACATTGTGCCTATAGTCAATAATACTACTACATATTGTATACCTAAAATTTTGTGAGGAGGGTAGATCTGAGGTTAAGTGTGCTTAGCATTAAAAAAATTGTGTTCCAGGAATGGCAAGCAGATTCACGTAGTAGGAAAGTAGGCTACAAGGAAGGGAGTAGCATGAAAGATGAAAAGTAAACAGAGGTCAGGTCCAAGAGGCCTTGACTCTCTTAGCTCGAAGAAGCTGAGGAAGCAGCCACAGTCACCACCACTTGGTGACCTAATCCCTCTTTACGCCAGACTGATGGCCTCACGTCCCTGACAAGTTCTGATCTCTTGCCTTAACAGGAGCACACCCTGTTTCTACCCCACTGTCTAATTACCTGCAACACTGACTTGGCTCTGCTGTTCTAAAGAAACATTTCCCTAACTGTCATCTATGACAACTGATTAGTGAACTATGGAAACAGGCTGAAGAAGTGTATAAGTCAGATGTGGTTTCCGTCAACTCTTTCTCTAGCCAACTGTACGAATATTGTAATAAACAAAACATAGTTAAAGCGTTTATACTTGGGGACAGTTAATATCAGCTGAGCATGGGTTCAGACATTTAGTTACACCATCATCCATAAAGAAAATGTTCCACATCAAAGCTCTGCTTTTATACCACTCTTGATATGCAAGACAAAATTAAAACCAATAAAAACACAGGTGCTGAAGCTAAAAGTATTAATATAATCTGAAATAGAATCCTTTTATAATAAAATGTATATCACAACAGAGATGTTATTGCTCCCAGTGGAAAAACATCCACATGCATATCTACACACACAAGTAGTTTTGCCTGCAGTGCGAAAGGCAAATCATGATGAGTTGAAAAGTTGTGTTTCTCTTTTCCTTCTGCCTCACCATAATTCTGGAACTCTGTGGTCTCCAGGGAGCAATGTACTCTGGGTTACACAACACCTGGCTTCAAATTTCAGCTTTGCTTCTTGTTAACAGGTTCAGAGACAGGTTATGTAACCCTTTGAATTTCAGTGTTTGCATCTACAAAATGGAAATATAGTTAATTCTTTTTATTTCTGATAAGTAAATTAAATGCCTTTAACTCCAATATACATTGTTTTATTTTGAGTTTTATTTGAATGTAGGCTACACATCAGAAGGTATGGGGTTAAGATTTGACTATGTTTGTTCCGGGACTTGTGACTGAGAGCCAGTCAAAACTATTATCTTTCTACAGGACTGACTCTTAAACCAGTATCCAAGCCCCCTCTCTCTGGTGGTTGTGCACTGATTTAACTGACCTGGCAGATTGGAAGAGACAGCTGAAGGAATAAAACCATCAGTACTATTAAAGGTAAAGCTGTAATTTAAATGAGAATCCCATGACTTGGCCTGGCAATGGAGGCAAACAATAAATATATTACAGAATCTGAATCTTTTGTCTAAGAGAGAGAGAGAGAGAGACAGTAGCTGTTCATTGCTGTATAATCCTTAGGTAATTACAGATTCCAGAATCTTGAAAAATTAGAATAAACATCATTAAAAACGGGGAAAGTAATAAGAGCTATTTGTAGGGCCCCTGAAGTGCTTTTCAGCAGACCAGTCTAGCAGGACTGTCAAGATCATATCTCAAATCATGTTAATGTGAACATTTATCACTCAAACCTCATCTCTACATTTGCTAATTGAAGCCATTTAAGCAAGCAACAGGAAAATTTAGGCTAGACATAGGGCTTAAGACTTGTCAGTGAAGTTTAAAATAACTCACGTAGCTCCTTGTTTCCATAAGATCATAGAACCTTTGTGTTGGAAGGGATATTAGGGTGTCAGTTGACTTAATCTCCAACCCATGCAGGACTCCCGACTATAATATCCATCTCTGTGTTTTGCCAACATTTTCTTGAGTACTTTTGCAGATACAAAACTAATTTAAAAAAAAATCGCTGTCAGTTCTAATTATTAGAAAGGTTTTTCTATACTTATGTGAAATCTCTTTCTTTTCACTTCCTTTCATTTGTTTTAGTTTTGGCTCGGGACCACAAAACACTCCTCTGCTAAGCAAGCGTCTTTCAGCTGCCTTCCTTGGATCTTCTCTTCCTCAGCTAAGCATCCCAGTTTTCTTTGATGTGCTTCATAAGATATATTAATACTTTGCATGTTACCCTCCTAGTTGTCCTCTGCTCAATGTAATTCATGTTCTCTATTTTTTCTTAAAAAATGAACTTGCACACAGGAACATGTTTTTTTGACATATGACCTCATCATATGTCAAGTGGTCATATGACATATGTTCTTTATTTTTGGTTTTGTATTTTGTTTTATCTTTAGTTCTGATAGTGGCCTGTTGAATTTGCCCAAATTTCTGTATAAATAAAAATTAGCTCTTGGGTACTAAACAGTTACCGGTATGTTGCAAATCCTAAGTAAATGCTCTCTTATTTATTTTTTTAAGATTTATTTTATTGTTTTTGAGAGAAGGGGAGAGAGAGAGAGAGAGAGAGAGAGAGAGAGAGAGAGAGAGAGAGAGAGAGAGAGAGAGAGAGAGAGAGAGAG
>PVKE010036731.1:0-16245 GCA_004027555.1 Craseonycteris thonglongyai | reverse complement strand
GAACTGATACTGAGTGATGGGCACATAATACGATGCATGAATGATGTGATGTGGACTTGTACATCTATAATATGCAGCCCTGACTACTGGGGTGCTTCAGTACTGGGGTGTTTGTTTGTTTATTATGGTTTGGAGAAAGTTTGGGAAAGAAAGCAAGAAAATAGCAAAGCTCACACATTACAGAATAAATGCTTCATCTCCAAGGGACAGACTTCAAACATATGTCTGCTTTTGTACATGCTACACTAAGATCTGATGTGAATTATGAAATCAGACTTTTAAAGAAAAAAATCTGAAATTTTACCAATGAAAATTTTCATGTGCTTTGCATACCCCTCCAGCATGTTTCTGCACCACCCTTACTTTTTAAAAATTATATATATAAGAATTTAAAAATTGGTATCATGTTTGCTGATCTGTACGTATACTGGATTTTTCTAGAAAAACAAACAAGTTAGGAATCACTATATAATTATTTCATTCAGCTCTTATGAATAAAAATGATAGCCTTTAAGCTTGATCACCCTATGTATAGAATCAGGGACTGACAAAACAAAAATATAACAGACAATAGGGAAACAATTGTTGTCCAAAGTGGATTTTGAAATGAAATCACACTGCAGCTGAGGCAATACTACAAAAGCCTATGCTGTCTTCACCCAAAGCTGGCCTCTAGCATCTTCAGGTCAGATCATGGGTAACTAGGAGAATGCAAATTGTCACTGAGACTCCCCCTTCATCACACATTTCCTATGGCTCCCATATTCCCACCCATTACAGTGTTGGTCTTTAGTGGCTAACTTTCAAAGAAGTAATGATGATGGGAGCTTCATTGTCTAAAAACTCATGCATCCTGAGATAAGAATAAATTGGAAACTGCCACTGCTCAATCCCCCAACTATTGCCAAACCTCACCCACCGCATACACAGATTACCATTACACAGTGGTGACAATCCTAGCTTTGTGTAAGAAGTTCTGGTTTTTATTTTTAAGCATCCCTGGAAAATTAAAACCATCACATTCTGTTTTTAGATCATAAAATCACCTGCTAGAAAAAAAAAAGGATGCCTATAAATGACACGGTGTCCCAATTCATAGTTTATGAGTATCAATAAATATCACAATAGCGATCTGCTCAAACTTAAGAGTTTTGTGAATCTGCATATGTGTGGAAGAACGCTTAGATACAGGCATATTTATATATTCGTAAACAGAGAGGAAAACAACGCAAACCTGCATATGACAATACTCATATTGGAAGTCATGTCCATTATGGACTCATGGATGGAAAAGAGCAGACAGGCATATACTTCTTTATATCCTTTGACAGGTTTATCATTTGCCCTCACACAGAATAAAAGACAAATACCATTGACTATCCAAATTGATTCAGTTCCTGGGTCTGGATACAGTACGTTTAGTTACTAGGGATTCCAGATTACTGAAAAAAGACTTCCCCTTCAAAGGCCAGCATTGCAGGCTCCCTCTTGTTACTGACTATACGTCTCCTGTTTTGTATTTTTCATCTTATGACCAATGAAGAATCAATTCCTCTATACCGTGTCCAAAAGCCTAGGCATGTTTCCAGAAAAACGGTCAAGTAAAGTATTTCTTATTCTGTTTAATGGTCAATGCTCATTTTCCAATCTTATTTTTCATTTTAATAAAAAGCATGTCATGCAGAATACATCCAAAGCCATAATGCAACAATAAAGTAAACAAAGTTTGGAGACAATTAAATTTTAATACAGTTTCTTAGGTATTACTTTTGCTTAAATCATCTGTCTGGTGATAAAAACTTTGAGGCTTAAAACTGAGGGGTTGGGTGACTTTCCCAGGAAGGCACACTAACCATATGGAGGGTATTTGTGGTGGCAAATTTTAATTTATAATAATTATATAAGAATATTTTGGGGGAAGCCAGGATGGCCCAGCAGGTTAAGTGCTCGCTTTGCAGCCCTGGGGACCAAGGATCGAATCCCAGCCCCAGCCCGCGCAGACCCATATGCTGAACTGGGGTGTGCTTGCCATGTGGAAGACCACCCCCCGCAGCCCAGTTCCCGCCCTGTTCAGCCCTCTGCCCACCTGTGTGGAACAGAACCATGTTGAAAACTAAAGACATATAACTATGGAGACTGTTCTGCGTCCTTCCCCTTCTCTCTGTCTCTGTCAAAAACAATAAAATAATTTTTTTTTAAAAAGAGTATTTTGAGCAACCTATAATATTAATAAACATTTTTTGCATATCCAGACAGGCAATTATTTGATCATTGGAAGGGACAGTCTCAAGAGGATATCACATCAAAATAAGAAAATGAGAAAGTCAAAATTTTTTTTTACAATCAAGCTTATAACAAAGTGTTGAATAGGTTATAGGAATTATTATATTAGCTAAAAAATTAGATGTATTTCAAAGGAAGCAATGAGCGAATGAACCACGTGGTTAAGAAACAAATTTCAGGGGCAGCTCTTTAAAGTAGAACAATGTCATTTTAAAGCTATCAGGCAACTACAGATGCCACACCAGAACTCCACCCCCACTGCATCACCAGCTTTCGACCACTCTCTCTCTTAGTCAAAACTTGCATGAGTAGCACTAGTCTAAAAGCCAGATCCAGTGGGAGATACTACATAGCAAAGGAGAGACATTTTCACTACAAATCCCATGACTGATGATGCCAGACAGTGCCTTGTAAAACTCCAATGTAAAAATGACAAAACCACCCTTTTAATCAAAGACCAATAAATCAAGTTACCACTGCTTGTGGAAACTGGTTATATAAAGAAGCCTTCTGTTGCCATTTACTGTAAAGTTCACTATCCTTCTATGAAATGATTAACACTGTAGAGGAGACATCATTTATTGAAAGAAAAAACCAAGCCAATTCTGTCACTAAAGTTAGTGTGAGCTTTCATCATGATAGTTAACTCTCGGACAAAAGCTGATTTTCGTATCTGTAAAACTGAGATAAAAACATTTGTCCTGACTACTTACCAGTCAGATGTGAGATTCAAATGACATGATTTATACATAAGTGCTTTAAAAATCATAATCAAATATTTAGCTACTGCTTTCATTTTCTTCTAGAGTAAAAACAGATTAAGACAGACTGTCAAATAGAAATACTCTAATTTTAATGATGATTGGGTCAATGCTAATTGCTATCTCGGGCCCATTGCTGAAGAAAACTGTGTAAGAGTAGAATAAAATGATTCAAAAATACAGCATTACACAGAAGCATCCATAAAATCAAAAGAGTATCATGATCAAAAGTAATATTAGATAACATTTTACATGGATATTTTACATTCTTTATCATTAATACCTCATATTCATGACTTCCTTATGCTTGATTATCTTTATTTTTAAGTAACAGCAAACAAAGTTGTTTATAAATGTCTTACCCTAATCTATGAAGTAAGCCAATATAATACAGAAATCAACAATCTAGGAAGAAACGAGAGGGACCCAAGAAAACCCAGAATTTATTCATTAAATATTGGCTATTTATTCTTACATGTTTAAACTTTAGTCACCTTCAAAGTACTCTCCGTTTGATGCAATACACCTATCAGAATGTTTTTTCCACTGCTCAAAATTGTTTTTGACCTCATCAATTTTGATGCCTTTTAATGCTTCTGCCATTTTTTTGTTTCACCTCTTCCACATTGCCAAAACATTTCCTTCTGAGGACCTTTCTCATAGGAGAAACCAAAAAAAAACATCGCTCACTTGTTGTGAGATCCAGAGAATAGAAAGGGTGGGCCACAGGGGTCATACCTTGTTTTGGTAGGTTGACCGGATATACCATTTTAAATGGGACAGAAAACAATGGTACTGTCTTGTTTCAAATGGTACATATGGTCAGCCTAGTCTCACCAGGCAAAATTCAAGGTGTCAGTAGGCTGACCACATGTACCGTTTGAGACAGAACAATACCGGTGTTTTCTGCCCCGCTTAAAATAGCATGTCTGGGGGATGGCTCAGTGGGTTAAGCGCTCACTTTGCAGCCCTGGGGACCAAGGATCGAATCCCGGCCCCGGCCCGTGCGGACCCATATGCTGAACTGAGGAGCTCCCCCAGTTCAGTTCTCTCTATGTCTCTGCATCTCTCTCTCTCTCTGTGTCAAAAAATAAATTAATTAATTAATTAATTAATTAATTTAAAAAAAAATAGTATGTCTGGTCAACCTAATTTTTGGTCAAAAAGTGCTGAATACTCAGGGAAGTGTGGAACAGATTGTCACATATTGTTTGTGTAAATCATCCATTATGTAATGGGCAAATGTGTTGGGTTTCCAAGAACAATTCACTGAAGCCGAACATAGCCTCTTACTACCACTCCAGCTGCTACACAAATACAGATAGGTTCCTAAAACACTACAAGCCCCACTCTGCCTCCAGAAGATAATTCCGGGGGTTTTTTGGGGGGGGATACCCCCTCTTATTTACTTCTGTAAAACTCCTAAAAATAAAAAGGAAAAATAATAATAAAATAAAAAGGAATTAAAAAAGGGAAAAAGAAAACATCTGGGACAAATGAGAAGAATTATTTTTTTTAACTTTAAGATACTTGCTTTAGACTGAATATTTGTGCCCACCCCCAAATTCCCCAAACTCACATGTTAAAAACTAATCCGTCAATGCAATGGTATTTGAAGGTAGACACTTTGGGAGATGATTGGGTCATGAGATTGGAGTCCTCGTGAATGGAACTGGTGCCCTTAGAGACCCCAGAGGGTTCCATTGCCCCTTTCCCACATGAGGTTATACAGAGAACCAGGAAGTGTTTAGGAACCTGGAAGTGGCCTCCTCCCTCCCCCCCACCCCAAACCATGAATCTGCCAGCACCTTGATCTTGGACTTCCCAGACTCCAGATTGTGAGAAAAAGATCTCTGTTGTTTAAAAGACACCCGTTCTACGGAACTTCGTTATAGCAGTCCAAATAGACTTAAGACGGGGAAGCCGGGATGGCTCAGCGCTTTGAAACCCAGGGACCGAAGATCGAATCCCAGCCTCTGGCTCAAGGGGGTGTGCTTCTCACACAGGAGGCCCCCAGCCCAGTTCCTGCCCTGTGCAGCCCCCGCCCACCTGTGTGGAACAAAACCATGTTGAAAAACGATGATGTACAACTATGGAGACTGTTCGGGGCCCTCCCCTTTCTCTCTGTCTCTCTCTGTCTCTGTCTCTCTCTGTCTCTGTCTCTCTCTGTCTCTGTCAAAAACAATTTTAAAAAATAGACTAAGACAGCACTGAAATGCAAACAGGAACTTAGAAAAACCTTACTCTGAGAACTCACAGAATTCCAGAGCATAGAGTAGTCAGTCCTGAAGAATTTGAACAGAATGAATGGACTTTTAGATTTGTTTTATGATCTACATAATACTGTTGTCAAAAATACCCAAATGGGGATGCCAGGATAACTCACTGGGTGAGCGCTTGCCTTGCAATCGGAGGTCCAGGGTTCAATTCCTGGCCCCAGCTCATGCAAACCCATATGCTGAATTGTGGTGCAACTGGTAACCACTGGATGTTAGTGAAGGTTCTCACTTCTCGTGTGGAGGCCCCCAGTTCGGTTCCTGCCCCGTGAGGCCCCACATCTACCTGTATGAAATGAAACCAAGTCACAACTAAGGATGTACAACTATGGAGACTGCTCTGGGCCCTGCCCCCTTTTCCCTCTCTCTCCCTCTTTCTCTCTCCCTCTCTTTCTCTCTTGCACCTTCTCTCAAGAACAATAAATCTTAAAAAAATAAATACCCATATGGAAAATGAGTAAAACTTGAGGTAGTCCACATTAGAATGAGAAAGATTAGATAAAGGTGTGTATTCCCTTCTAAATCTCCAGACGAGGATTGAGCAGGACAATTTATTCATTTACTACAAGCACCCTGGCGAGCGTAATAAAAGAAAATTATGACAAAAACATATGACAGTTCAGAATCCAGGTTTACACGACATATCCTCACAGTATCCATAGCTATATCTCACCACAGATTTACTCTGGAACTGGAAGTTGCAAAATTTACTCTGTAATTCGGATAAAAAGGGAAAAATTACACGTTAAGTAGAAATTCCTTTCTCACTGTGAAACACAGATGGCTTTAGAGGCTGACAACTTTCTAGTCTGAAAAATCAAGTTTAGTTTAGCATTGCTTCAAAATTAAGTAAGTAGGATTTTGTGAATTCTAAATTAAATGGGCCATTTTCAAAACAGTCTACACTGCTCCCTCACCCCACCCCAACCAAGCACACACACAAAACTCTCTTTTCTTTCTTAAAGACTCATTGTCTTTCCAGACGAAACCACACTCGTTGAATTGAGAGAGCAGAATGAGGAGCTGGCATAGCTGGGAGAGAGGTCATTACAAGGGTTTCTTATTAATGCCTTATACCAGTCTGGTACTCCATCCAGCCCATCTGGGGACAGATGGAGAAAGCACAACCTACCAAATGTTTATCATATGCGCAGATGGCTGTTACTGTTTTGAATCTTCCGTTCTTTTATTTCTCACTCGAGCTGTGTGGGTATGAACACTTGTTCCTTAAGGCTTCTTCCTGTATCACGAGGGCTCCTCGGGCCACTACAGAGCCTCACGGTGTCTCCTCCACTTCTCCCTTCAGTATGGCCCACACAGCCAACACTTACTCACCTGTAAGTACAAAACTCTTATAAACTTCACACGAGACAAACCTGGCTGGCACCGTCTTAAGCAAGTGACAAAAGTAAGCATCACCAGATAATGCTCTACATCAATTATATCTCAGTTAAAACAACAACAACAAAAAGTTCGCATCACCTATCAAGAGACAAATCAACATCTTGTGTCTCCGGATATGATGTGGAGGACACATGTCTCTAGTATTTGTTCTAAAAAGTCATACCCAAATTAAGAGATGTCCTACAGAGTAAATGACCTCATTCAAATGGTAAGGTAATGAAGGGGAAGAAAAGACTAAGGAACTATTCCAGATTGAAGGAGATGAGAGAAACATAGATTCTGTACCTATCAAGGTATCATAGAGGGGAAGCCGGGATGGCTCAGTGGGTTAAGCACTCACTTTGCAGCACCAGGGACTGAGGATGGAATCCCGGCCCCGGCCCGAGCGGAACCATGTGCTGAACTGGGGAGTTTCCCCAGTTCAGTTCTGTCTCTGTCTCTGTATCTCTCCCTCTCTGTCAAAAAAATTAATAAAATAAATAAATAAAAACTTTTTTAAAAAGGTATCATAGAAATCGCTGATAAAATCTAAATGGGGGGGTGGGGGGGAGATGGGATGGCTCAGCGGGTTAAGCGCTTGCTTTGCAGACCCCAGGACTGAGGATAGAATCCTGGCCGGGGCCCACGCAGACCCATATGCTGAACTAGGGTGTGTTTCCCATGCAGGAGGCCCCCAGCCCAGTTCCCTCCCTGTGCAGCCCCCACCCACCTGTGTGGAACGAAACTATGTCAAAAACAGATGATGTGCAACTATGGAGACTGCTCTGGGCCCTCCTCCCCCCTTCTCTCTATCTCTGTTTCTGTCTCTCTCTCTCTCTCTCTCTGTCAAAACCAATAAAATAAATCTTACAAAAAAAATTTTTAATGGGTCCATGGATTAAATGATAATAATAGATCAGTGTTTATTTTCTGATTTTGATGATAGCACTGTGGTTATATAACAATGTCTCTAGTTTTAAGAAAAGCACATGTAATTATTTAGGGACTGTAAGGCATCATTTCTGCAACTTACTCTCAAATATAATAAATCAAAAAATTCATTAAAGATATGTAAAAAAAACATATGAAAGAACTGTAAGCAAAGTTGGCCAAAAAAATGTTAACAAATGGGAAATCTAAGCAAAGAACATGTGAGAGCTCTTTGTAATGTTCTTTTACTATTTCTCTAAGTCTGAAATTATTTCAAAAGAAAAAAAATCTTTTAAAGTAGTTTTGTATTTTTTAATCCACAATCAGTAGGCTACAGTATATATAGTCCTTGAATTCAGAAGGAAAATTACTCTCTTGGAATAAATTCCTTTAAGTCATATTCTCATTGTAAATAAAAATGTGAGTTGTTTCTTGCTCCTCCACAAATCCCCAACGTACGGCTTTTCAGATTTGATACGCTAAAAAGTGGTTGATGCCTTTAACAGTTTGGCTGTTCTCCAGTGGATAGCAGTCTCTCAGAGAATAACTAACTCACCAGTAGCAGCTAATTCCTCTAAACTGAGCAGGGTGTTAAGTGTCCTGACCTGCTCAGTGAGAAGTCACTGTGATTCCTCTGTGAACTATCTGAAGATGACTTAACTCTTTATGGTTGCTGGCAGAGGACTGCCAAAACCATAGAGATGTACTAAAATCATAAATAAACCTGTTTTTTGAAACCCTTTCTAAATAATTTTAGAGAAAATATATCAGCAACTATTGCAATTTGGGGAAAATGTTGTTAGCTTAGAGGATACTCAAAAATTTTAAACTAATTTGGCAAAACAAAATAAAAAAATAAAAATCCCTAGATTCTCCCATCACACCCAATTTTTCAACATCATAAACTTTTTGTCACTCTGCTTTATCCAATACCGGTACTTAAAATGACTGAATTGCTCTCAAAAGACAACATCCAGCTTTTGAATGCTCATAGTCAAGATTTCCTCTTCAAGTTGTACATATTCTATTATTTAGATTTTCCTAGGAACTACTAGAAATGTATAATTAATAGAGAATAAAGCAAATAAGCATCTCTATTAATCTAACCATGGTAACAAAAAATTACAAATAATTAATTTGACTAATGTTTGTGCTTAATTTTCTCTAGAAACATTTCACTATGTCATTGAATATTATTAGCTGCTTCTGAAATACTGTACCCAGCTTAACAAAAGCTTATCACTTGTAAATGCCAGAAGGTGGGAAAAAAAGAAAGCGCTCCCTCCTAGATTGACAAAAAGGACAAATCCAATCAATGTCCTGCAAAGCACCTGCTATTTTAGGAAGCGTACCAACAGACCTATAGATGAACTCTCAAAAAACGGCAGATCTAAAAGTCAAGAACACGCAAGGCTATATGACACTGAAAATTCAGTGAAACCTTATGGAACACTTTCACAACTAAGACTTTCATCCAAAAACATGGCATGGCTTTTCACATATTTTTCTGTAGCAATTTAATGTCAACCTCATCCATTACAGATAAACACTGGCTAATCCAATTTCCAGACTTATATTTTAGAAAATGTAGAAATCATGTCCTATAACTAAGGTACCTGTATAGTTTTTTTTTTAAGTGTATGATATGACATTAAAAGTATTTATAGCTTAAGGTAATTTAAGTAGAGAGCTACATTTTATTTCAGTAGCAAATACTCTGTCACACTATTGTGCATACCATATATTTTGAGAGCAAAGAGCTTAGCTGCTGCAGCTGAAGATAAGCTCAAGCAATAACTATTAATGCTTCCTTTTGAAAGTTCTACAAATATGTCTGTCAGAGAGAAAAATCTCCAGAAAAATTGCCTTCTTCCTCATCCAAGAGGTAATTCCAATTTCTTGAAGGAGACTTTAAGTGAAATTTGCCACATCTAAATATCTTTTTGCTAAACTTTACATATAAAGTTCAGTTCTTACAGTAAATATGCTTATTTTCATTCATTTAAAGACAAGTACTGTGACAAAATTTATCATGTTCACTTTTAAAAGTTTATACTTAATACTTTGCCATCGGCCTGAATACATATGCTACTTATAACTCTGCAAGCCTGATATCCTTGATCTTCTAACCTTGTGTTCTTTCTCTAGTGCAAATCATTCTGCCCACTCAAAGATATATTCACTATACCAAATAATAAGGTTGGTATAAAGAGAACTTAACAGAAATTATAAACCACTGACCATCTAAGTCTTGGTATAAATAGATACACAATTTACCTGTTGCTTAGAACACATCCCTCAAATGATTCTTCTGTCAATTATTTTTTCTTTGCTGTTTACAAAAACGAGTTCGATTTTAAGAGAGCTTATTCCGTGTAGTAGGCAGAAATATGCCACCTCTCAAAGAGATCTATGTCCTAATCCCCAATACTTTACGTGGCAAAAGGAACTTTGCAGATGTGAATAAATTAAGGATTTTGAGATAGGGAGATTACCCTAGTGGGACCCATGTAACCACAAAGGTCCTTACAAAAGAAAGAAGGAGGCAAGAGTGACAGAGAAGATACATGGTGGAAACAGAGTAATACAATTGCTGAAGGGAGCCACAAGCCAAGGAATGCATCGAAAGGCCAGGAAGGCTTCTCCCCTAAAGCCTCCGGAAGGAGAACAGCCCTGCCAACACAGTCACTTTAGTCTCATAAAACTTATCTCAGACTTCTGATTTCCAGAGCCATAAGATAACATATGGGTGGTGTGTTCAGCCACTAAATTTGTGGTGATTTGTTACGGTAGCAATAAGAATCTCATAGTCATGTTTATTCATTACAAGAGCCAGTATGAAATTGTGTCAATGAAGACCAACTGGTATATGTACAACAGTCAAAACTCTGGAAAATAATACACTAAACGTTAAAACGAACATCTGACTTTGAACTATATCTTTTACTACAGGATTCTTGTATACTTAAGGAGCGAGCTCAGGACAATACTCCATCATAAGACGAGCATTTTTTTTACCTAATGCCTATGTGTCAGAACTGACATTTAAAAAGATGAACAATATAAAAGGCAGAAATACCCATCTTCAAGACATTCCAGAGAGTCATCTAAGTAAATGAACATTTACTATAAGGTGAAACGTGCCTTATACAGGAACAAAGAAAGGGGTGTTTCAATTGGGGATGGAAGGCACACAAACAAAATGGCTAAAGCTTCAAGGGGAAATAGGTCCCTTAAGAAGTCTGAGACAAAGATAAGCCAGGTCACATCATGAAGTGGTCAACGGTCCACGCACAAAATTGAATCCATCTTTCAAGTAATGAGAAAGCAGCTGGGGGTTTTAACTAGTGAAGTGATTGACACCAATTTTAAAAGAAACAAAAACACTGCCTGTGATATGAAGAATATGAAGACCAGACTAAAAGCAAGAAAGACATTTTGAAGACTCAGCTTATGTTTACATATCCTTATTTTAATGTCAATTCACAAACATTCAGTGACCATTTCCCGTCTATCAGGGAGGTGCTATATGATAAATGATACATGATAAAAAAAAAAGAGAGAATAAGACATGACTAGTGCATTTGAGATAAAAAAAAAACAAAACTAACATTTTGTGTATAAAACTATATATAAAATGTATACAATGAAAGCAGCTATCTCAACTAGACACCATATTTTCAAGAGCAGACACCAAATTCACACAAGAACTCACAAATTAACATGAAAACACAATTATTGTATGCATACTTTTTAAAAATGCAATCTCATTGATCTCAAAAAATTGAGAACATTGCATTCATACAAAAAACAAAAACAAAAAAACACAAATAGCTCCCCCTTAACAGGTGTTTTAAGCATTATATTCTTAATATCTCTAAGAAGATTAAAATATATATTTTCTTACATATATAGCTCAGGAAGGTCTACTCAGATGTATCACATGCACAAACAGTAAGCAACATCTATTATGTGGGAAAACGATGCGGTCATGACAATCTGTACTAATTTAACATTGTAAGCTATAACGGTGTCGGTTAATTCCAGAATCAGAATGACAACTCTATAGCTTTTCTCACTCGAATCAATGAAAATCAACCATTGAGTTCTCTCTGCTCCCATTGCAGTCTCCTACCCCGAATTACAACAGCCATTACAAACTGATTTGTATCACAGTTTAACAGTATATGTGTGTGTGTCACCCATAAGAAGACAAATTAGACTTTCTTTACACATCTTTGTATCTAATGCTATGGTGTAGCTATCCTCAATATTTAAGCTCAACATGTTGAAGAGAACTCAGCTAAGTGTACTGATTAATAATGATTAGTCATAATTTCCATTGCTGGGCATTAAATTGTTTCAGTAAATATTTGGATCATTTATAAACATCATATTTTGTACTTCCCCAATTATATGATGAATAACCTCAAAACAAAAATATCAGGTCTCAAACAGAAGGAAGTGGTATATATGGTTAGTTTTTGGTAGATGTTGTTTTACATTTAACCTCTTAAACCTCGGCTGCTACTTCTGTGCAATAGGCCTAGTAGTAAAGCTTACCATAGTATCATTGTAGAGTTAAACAAAATAAAAAGTTCAGTAGTAAATCTAGCACAAAACTGATGTTCAGTAAACTTTATCCACTGCAGTCATTATAATTAAAGTTATTATTAAGAACCGCATCACCAACAGTAATAAAATCCAGCAATGCTAGAATATCCCCAAATAGAAGACAAGTGTAAAATTTCTTCTATTTGGTTCTGGAATATAATCTAAAACAAATATTTAAATTTGAGTGTGGCTGGTTTGGAATAAAAAAATAAATAGATAGTGAAGGGTGACAGAACAGAAGAAAAACAAAACAGAAAACAGTGCAGGCTCTCTACCCTGAGGGGCCTAAGAACTCTCGTCTGGAACCTGGACTATGCCACAAATAGCGTTACCACTTTAGCCTAATGACAAGCACCCCGAGCAGATAAACTGCTACATGTATCATTGCTCTATTTAGTTTATGAAGTTTATCCTAGCTCCTCTGGGCTTACGAAAGGAACTTTTTATTTCAGTTTAGAGGTCCCTCATCGCATGTGGGCACGTGAAAAGTGAATACAGTGGCCACAATATGTCACTGACAAATAACTGTGTAACTGCTTTTTATTCCCTGTTGAGTTTAACCATGAATAAATTAAAAGGCAAGATTTGTCATGGAGTTTCTAAAGTTTATGAAAAAATACATAAAAACTAGAATTATAGGCACAAAGGCAGCTAGATTGGCCAGGTATCTAGTTTCTAACCGGACAATGTTTGAGCTTCTCATATGAGCATACAAGTGTTTCAGTATTTTGATTATAACTGAAAGTACTAAGGACAGCTTTACATAAAACAAAAATATAATTATACCTAAATCAAAGCATACTGCCAAGCATGGGCAAGATCAGGTAAATGGTTGGGAAAGTCCTCATTGTAATATGTCCAGAATACAGGAAAATAATATCAGGGAGCAATATGCACCTATTGAACACAGCCGTCCAGTCACCATTCCAAAGCTGAGGTCACAACTGAAGTGGCAGCAGGAGGACTCCTACCACCTTCCCTACTACATCAGGGACTCTGAACGATGCAAGGTTCAGCACAATCACCTAAGAGTAACAGAACAAAAACAAGGTTAAATACTGGTACTAGACATGCCCAAATTCTCAAGAAAATATACTTAGTTGTTGGGGGAAAGATATTGCATAAATCAAATGATACTTCAGTTAAAAAGAAAATTGTGCTCATCAATTTAGATAAAAGAATAAAATACAAGAGAATAGAAAAAAAGGAGTCAAAAGATTAATAATTTCACATTGCAAATAAGATATCAATCTTTGTTCATGTTTCATGTCTTTCTTTTATTGAATACCTTGATGAAACATGGAATCTTGGGTTAAAAACAAATATGGGGGGAAGCCAGGATGGCTCAGTGGGTTAAGCACTCGCTTTGCAGCCCTGGGGACCGAGGATCAAATCCCGGCCCTGGCCTGTGCGGACCCATATGCTGAACTGGGGATCTCCCCTAGTTCAGTCCTCTCTTTGTCTCTGTATCTCTCTCTCTCTCTCTCTCTCTCTGTCAAAAAAAAAAAAAAAAAAAACAAATATGGTCTATTCCTCAGCTTTTCTACAAGCCACCTAAAGATTTATAAAACAATTCAAGGGAGAAAGAATAATTAAAATAAAATGCCTTTGGCTCTAGAGTTGATCATTTATCCTTGTAGTCTGTATGTTTGTTTACAAACCTAGTTTCAAGTTTTGAGTAGGTATTGTGTTAATACATTAATTTGAAATATGACTTAATTATGACTTAAAGGTTTTCCCCTTTCCACACAGGTAGGTGGGGGTCATGTGGAGCTGGAACTGAGCTAGGGGCCTCCTGCATGGGAGGCACACCCCCTTGAGCCAGGGGCCTAACTGGGGGGCAAGAACCAAAATGGGGGCCTCCGCATGGGAAGCACACCCCAGTTCAGCATATGGGTCCGCATGGGCCAGGGCCAGGATTTGATCCTCGGTCCCCAGGGCTGCAAAGCGAGCGTTTAACCTGCTGAGCCATCCCAGCTTCCCCAACATAACTTTCTGATACCAGTAAGAAATGCTTCTCTGTAATAATGATAGGGTGGCTGCGTAATGGATGAAAATGCTCTCATTTTTATAAGATACATGCTGAAATATCATGTCTACACCTTATTTTTAAATAGTTTGGCATTTAATAAAGGAGACAATACAAATGTCCCAAATTGTTAACACTTGGTTAAGCTATATGAAGAAAATACCATGTCATAGTACTTTTTTCCCCATCTTTTATAGATTTAACATTTTATGAAATAAAGGACTATGTGCATTAACTTACAGTCTGATGTACTTAACTTTGTAATCATGGCCTTCAGTTTCCTCTTTTATAAAAATAGGTAACAATTCTCTTTTGTATTATATTAGAAAAAAGTATTAATGACTATGCCCAGTGTTTATAAATATGCTATGAAACTGGAACTCTCTTAAACTACTAGTTGCATTGTAAATTAGCAAAAGATTTAAGTAGATGTATAGAATCAATAAATCTACTTTAATCTTTCCATACTTCTGCTGGTAATAAATCCAAATAAGCAAATTTTTGCCTACAAATTTCCCAACTATTTCTAGGCTTGGCACTCATCAAGTCCACTGACTAAAACAAGGAACTTCTGTAACCATGTGCAATAGGTATGTCTTTTTGTACACAGTGAGGTTTAAACTTTATATCATTTATGCCTCATTACATAAGCGTATAAAAAAAGACTTCAGCCCTCGGCTATAATATTTCACTATTAATTGCAAAACATATCCCTGATCCAACCAGGCTCCCATCCCCTTGGAACCTGCTTGATAGAGGTCTTATTTAGGACTTCCTGCCAATGTTACAGTGTGCCCCTTTCTAGTTCAAAAAAAAAAAAAAAAAAAATTACCTGGACTAATTTGAGAGCAAGCAAGTAGAAGTCAAATATTAGTGACTCTGCTATATCTAAAAGTCCTATCACCTCTCAGAATAATATTGTGCCCCTAGCTTTTAGTGAAGTTTATTACAGAAAGAGCCATATTAAAAATGTTTCACCATCTGTGTAAAACTGTAGTCATTCAACGTTACATCAACTACCAAATGTGAGAAATCTCATTTTGGCCTGAGTGTTAGGAAACACTGTTTCCTCTGCAGAGCTCTTACTCAGCTCTGCTTTTAGATGACTTACCTTAAATGCTGGCTGTAGGAAAGCCAAAGAATCCCCTCTGACATTGAATAAAAATGACATTAACACCTACAGATGACATATTAGCTTTTTTCTTCTTTCCTTGGTCCTGATCTCCATTTCTATTTTATTGACAGTTTATTAAATGCCACTTCCAAGCTCTTTTTAGAAAGAAGTCTAGTATAAATAAATTCAGTAAATAAAATTTATAAATCCAAGACAGTGATGAAAATGTTTTGGAACTAGACAGAGGTGATGACTGCACTACTTTATGAATACACAAAATGCGACTGAATTGTTCGTTTTATTTAAAATAGTTGATTTTATGTTTTATACATTTTACTTCGATTAAAAAAAAAAAAAGGACAGCATTATCTGAGCAGGTAGCATATAGATTAGCAGCCAGTCATGTCCCATTCTTCCCATTTTCCCTACGGTGTGTGGGAGAGAAAACTAATCTGTCCTCTGCCATCCGCATCGCTTCTCCCTTGTATTTCTCTGTGTTCTAGTATAATTTTCAACTGCTCAATTTATGTTTAAAATCCTTAAACATGCTCTTAAGCCAGAGGTTCCTAAGCCACCCTGGTTTGAGACTCAGGAAAATTCTTTTTTTCAAAAAACACCTTTCACAGAACCCCAATATATAAATCAAATAAAAACTGCTGGGGAAAGCCGGGACGGCTCAGCGGGTTGAGCGCTCGCTTTGAGGCCACGAGGACCGAGGATCGAATCCCGGCTCCGGCCCAGGCAGGACCCACGTGCTGAACTGGGGAGTTCCCACAGTTTGGTTCTCTAACTGTCTCTGTCTCTGTCTCTCTCTCTATCTGTCAAAAAGTAAAATAGAAATAACTATGCACTGAA
>PVKE010036730.1:0-16251 GCA_004027555.1 Craseonycteris thonglongyai | reverse complement strand
AAAAAGGTACCGCTTTTGGTACAAAATTCCTGACATAATCATACCACCAGGGAGGTTAATATGAAGGAATATGTTGTGTATAAGGGATTAAAAAGAGGGTGGTACAGCTGGAGTGAAGAGGCTGAGGAGGGAGTGTGGTTTGAGACATTTTGGAGAGAGAGCAGTAGAAGTCATATTGTACAGTCTTATTACCCATGTTAAAGATTTTTGTTTGTTTGTTTAACACAGAAACAAGGATAAGCCTACAAAAGTTTTGAGATAAATAAGTCTGCATCTCTTTATGTGGCTTGTATCTCTCTGTGTGTATCTGTGCTTACCTGTGTGTAGTTGTTTGGGTGAGTAACCTAATCAAATTTTATTAATGTATTCAACAAGTATTTGACCACCTCAAATGCTGGGTACTGTTCTGTGTACTGAGATTAGAGCTATATAGAAAATGTATGCAATCTTTGATTTCATGGGGTCATGCATTCTCATAGGAAAAGCCAAAAAAAAACCCAAACAAACTGATATACTTTTATATAATAACATATGCTATGAGGAAGAGTAACTGGAGTTAGAGAGTACACAATCACAGAAGATGGTGATCAGTAAACCAGAGTTAGGGAATGAGATATGGGATGACGTAGGGAAGAACATTCTAGTCTGTGAGGTATAAGTGAAAGGTACAAGGAAGGTATGAGGTTAGCATATTTGAGGAACTGCAAGCAGCTGTGGAAGAGGCATTATAATAGGATAGGGCATGAATTGATATGAGTTATGAAAAATGGTCAAGGCTCAGCACTAGAGGCCTTTTCTAGAGTGTTTATTAGTGTCTTCTCATCATAAAGCATAATTAAGGGATTATGGCCAGCACAGGAGGATATAAGGATAGATGCAGAAAATTAGAAGGCTGTTGGAATACATCAGGCAAGGGACAGACCATAGGGGTTTGTCAAGGAGGGTCAGATTCTATATATATTTTGACAGTAGAGTCAACAAGCCTTACTGATGGATTAGATACAGAAAGAATGTGGTGGAGAGAAGATGGAGAGAAAAACCAACCTTCTTTTGGATCTGTGCAACTGGGTGAAAGGTGATGACATATACTGAGATGGGGAAGATTGGAAGAAAACAGGTTTGAGGAGAAATTAAGTATTCTATCATATGTTTTTGCATTATATCATGTTAGAATAGGCATTCTGACATGCTTAATTGGCATCCAAGTAAATATTTGATTATGAAGTTGGATGAGTACAGTTTGCATTTTGAAAATATATCTCTGCCTTTGAAATAGAACTTGTTGGGGAAGCAATCTTTCCTCCTACCCTACTGTTAGTAATTCAACTGTAGTAAGAGTTTGATTTAAATGCACATTAAAACTTAAAGGATGAGGTGGTATAAAGAAGTGATGTAGTCATAGTGAAGAGTTCCACACATAACTTAGGTTTCATAGTGAAGTGAGGAGGGAAGGTTTTAATTGTCCAAAGATGTTGGCTCTCTGCCAAGTTAATTTGGTCCTAATTTCCTGATAGAGGAGAAAAATGAGACAACTTCCCTGTTCCATTCAATTTCATCACTCCTCCGCATGTAATGCTGATGTGGATTGTGCATGTACAACTTCAGGAGCGATGCATCTAGAATGAGAGGTAGCTATGTCCCTTGGAGTTGGGCAAACCAGTAGACTCACTCCAACACTATGGATGAGTATATTCTCCAATAGAGTAGCCACTAGCCACATATGGCTGTTTCAATTTAAATTAATATCAATCAGAATTAAATAACATTAAAATTCAGTTGTTTAGTAACTGCAGCCATATTTCATGCACTCAGTATCCACTAGAGGCTACTGTAATAGACAGTGAAGATAGAGACTATTTCTGTCATCACAGGAAGTTCTTTTGTATAGCACTGGTATAGAGAGGAATAGATTGCAGGATAGACTTATTTCTACCTTTTAGACCAACCTTTATCTACAGAGACAATACAAATATTTATTTAGTTTGGAGAATCTAGGCTGGATCCAGATTTAATTGGGAATTTATGATAAGGACTATAAGAAATGTAGAGCTGCAGATTCCTGCATTTTCCTACATGGGGTTTACCTTTAAAATATTAAATATATATATATATATATATATATATATATATATATATATATATATATATATATATATGCCATTTCATGTAATAAAACAAAAAATTGTTGCTCTTCTAAACTGAGGCCTGGGACTACCATTCCTACATGAATTCAAAGAAACATAATAAAAACTAGAGCTGGTCAAACCTTGTCCATTCTATTCACATTCCCAGAAATGTACTTACTCTTCCTTTTGTCCCAATTCGATGAAGCTTTTCCACTACTGCAAATTATGTAAGTGGTAAACAAAGAGCTACATCATTATGAACAGAACCTAAAGTAATACCACTCTTTAATGGTCTTTTATAACCTGGTATGAACAGCAGTGCCTTACAGAAAAGCAGCATAATTGATCTAAAGAAAACTCTTTCATTCTACACACTAACTATTATAAGAATAAAGGACACCCTGCCAAATAATGAATTGTATTGAAATAGAAAAATATGTGAAACAAGACTGCCAAATTATTTATCTTTCATTAAAGGAGAAAATCACACATAATTATCTCTGGTAAATGAGCATGCTTGTGAAAGTTGGCAATGGGCTCAGAAATAATAACTATAAAAAAAAATTCTAGCCTTAATCAAGTTCAAATAACTGCCTATTTTAAAATAAATTTTAGGAAAGGGATTTCTGAGCAAGGAACTCATTTAAAAGTGAATGTAAATAGCCCTTAGCTCTGAGCCCTGTTTGATCATCTGTAGGGATGGCTCAACACCAACTGCTGCAACCAAGTGGAGTTGCTCATCCAGGCTGAAGGTATATTTGTATCTCTGTAACTTAATTACTGAGCAATTACAATGTGTAGCTTTGGAATTCATGCATAAGCAAGTAGCAATGGAATGTATTTTAGCTAGAGAGACTTGGACTTCTAAGCCCAGAAAGGAAGCAGAAGCAGCATTTCATGGTTTTACTTATTGGTAGGGGTGGTGGTAGTGGTGATAGTGGTGGTGATAGTATGTGTGTGTGTGTGTGTGTGTGTCAAAATTAAATGGCATGTGCCAGAGAAAGGTACAAAAAAGATTTTGCATTATAGCCTGGGGAACAGGTGTGTACCTCTTAGGTCTTCTAGTCAAGAGTCTCAGTCTACCACACTAACATAAGAGCATTCACATTTTCCTATAGAACTGATTCTGGTTCTAAAGATAAACCTCTGGGTATTCAGGAAGCAAGGGCATGCCAAAGTACAAGTTTTGTTTATTGTTTCAGAGCAACTCAAAATATTCTTTTATCTTATTTTACTTTATATTTAAGGGTAAACTGCTCAAGTCTGTAAATATTCTCTGCAGAACTTCTGATAGGCATCTCTTGATATTTGTATTGAAGAATCTTGTCACCTTAGAGAAAGTGTAAATACTCATATGTCTCACTTTTTCGCTATCCTAGGAGAAACTTAAATTAGACTGGAAGACTTTTTTTTGTTGTTATTCTGTGATCTAGTGAAAGTTTTTGTAGATTCTGAGACTTCTGGGAGATTTAAAAATTGACCTTTGGGGAAGCCGGGATGGCTCAGTGGGTTAAGCGCTCACTTTGCAGCGCCAGGGACCAGGGATCAAATCCCGGCCCTGGCCCGTGCGGAACCATATGCTAAACTGGGAGCTCCCCCAGTTCAGTTCTCTCTCAGTCTCTGTCTCTGTATCTCTCTCTGTTAAAAATAAATAAATAAAAATATAAAAAAAAAAAATGTTTAAAAAAAAAATTGACCTTAGAAGCAACCTGGCCACTTCTGGATGCTGAATTCTTTTCCATTATTCATAATAATTTCAGGAGCTCATACAAACTATCACTAGTACTATTACATTAATTAGTGATTATGGCACCTCCATTTTCCACAGTCCCCCATGTTTTCACTGTGCTCTAAATCAGGAGTGTGCAACTTTTTGGCTTCCCGGGCCATAGTGGAAGAATTATCTTGGGCCACAGGTAAAATACACCAACACTAACGATATAATGATAGCTGATGAGCTAAAACATATATATATATATATTGCAAAAGAATCTCATAATGTTTTAAGAAAGTTTATAAATTTGTGCTTGGCCATATTCAAAGCTGTCCTGAGCTGCATGAGGCCCATGGGCCAAGGGTTGGACAAGCTTGCTCATAGAAGTCTAGATTTCTCTTCGGTAGAAAATATTGAAAAATGTGAATTATTTTATATAATCATATGAGTCTGTTTCATTCATCTTTTTTCTTTTTCTTCTTCTTTTTTTAATTGCTTTGGATCTTTCTCTCTTTTTTTTTTTTTACTACTTCCCAACTCACAGAGACCACCTGAGCTCACAACCATTGTTTATCACAAAGAGAGAGGATTTTAGGGACCACATCGGTACACCTTTAGCTTTCTCTTAATTTTATCCCAGTAGATTCGTTAGATTTAAAGGCTCTCTTTCACTCTATTGCCAAAGGCAACCACTTAGATTTAAAAGTACCAACTTCTTCATAGAACTGTAGAATGCCAGAGCTGGAGAAACCCTAAGAAATAATTGAGTCTATCTCTTCATGTTTTAAAGATGAGAACATGGTGAATTACATGCAGGCCAAGCTTGTAAACATCAGACATGCGCCTAACTTTTAGGTTTTGGGATACCCTTCTTCGTTTTCCAACACCCTGCACGCAATGCTGTTTTCCTACAGTGTTTAGTTTTTAGCTTATATATTCTCTTCTCAAGTGGGGTTGCTAACATGACCACCTTTCTGTTCTCTAGGGGACATGATTCTTGTCTAGTGCGCTGCACACTCATCCCTGGCCTTACTGACCCTTTTTGGCCAGTGCCCACAATTGTGGCAACTCTGTTCCTTCCTTTGAGCTTCTGCTTTTCCCAACCAGCATTTTCTTTCTCTTCTTTGGTTTCTGTGCCTGAGAGTTTATCTGAAATCTGTTCTCCGGATAAACTAGCCAGGCTGTAAATTCTCCTTGTAGGAATTTTAGACAGGAACAGCCAGACTTATCTTAGAACTTTGTCACATAAGAGAATTAGAAAATGGGCTTCATCTTCTCAGGCGGTATCCCTCTGCATTTCTAGCAGAAATAAATAAAATTCACTTTAGTGTTTCTCAGTTACACTCTTTTCTCATTATGCATTCCTTTCTAATTTTTTATTAAAATAATTCACTTTGTGGGTTAGGAGGATACAATATTAGTAATAATAATAATAATAATAATAATAAACTCATAATAAGATAGAGGATTTGGAGTGATAATATATATACCTCCTCAACAGACAAAGAGCCCAGTTAGGATCTACAATCTAAATATGACATAATTATTCCTGGGAAGATAAATTGGGTAATGCTGTTTGAACACTCTTCCAACCGTGAATTGATGTTACCTTTCAGAAAGATGCAATTCCCTCCAAAGGAGGGAGAACCTCCCTAGTTACAAGCAGGAGTTGGGCAGCAGAGAAGTGTCTTGACTGTGATCCTTGCAAGAACCAGTAGGAGAGGGGATAGACACCCAAAGGAGGAGCCTTCTTTAAGATGTCACCTCCAACTCAGACACCCTGCTCAGTCCATAGTCACACGCATGTAGAAGTGAGACTCTTTCCAGTCATCCTGGTCAGCCAGGCAAGTCCTTCCTCTCAGGAGGAATGAGTAAGAGCCAGGAAGGAATGTCAAAAAATTCATGTGGAAAACTTCCAGAGAGGTAGAGAGTAGTGGTGGTGCTACCCATGTACGTGTGGAATTGGGACTATAGAAAGGAAAAAAATTTTTCTAAAGGTTCTTTCAAAATACTAATTAATAACAACTGACATTAAGAAAAAGATGTTTCTCTTTAAGTGGCATCTTTTATGCATCAGACATAACACTTGTGTTTTGCATAATTCATCTAATTTAATCCTATCAATAGCTCTTTTTTTATTATTTAGATTTTATTTTTATTGTTTTTGACAGAGAGACAGAGACAGAAGGGGGGAGGACCCAAAGCAGTCTCTAGTTGCACGTCATTAGTTTTCAATATAGTTTCATTCCACACAGGTGGGCGGTGCTGCACAGGGCAGGAACTGGGCCGGGGGCCTCCCACATGGAGGCACACCCCAGTTCAGCTTATGGTTCTGCACAGGCCAGAGCCGGGATGCGATCCTTGTACCCGGGGCTGCAGATGAGTGCTCAACCTGCTTAGCCATCCTGAAACGCCCCCCCCCATCAATAACTCTTTAAAACAGCATAACAGAAGAATTCACCCTGTCTTCCCATGTGCTCCCACCACAATCCATGTCAGTGTATAAGATGCTAGAATTTACACATCACTCTAGGGAGAAGGGAAGGAAAAATCCTTGACCTGATTGAGTTTAAATAGTTAATAACTGTACTTACCCCAAAATTACTAAATTCCTATTTTATGATGCAAAAGGATAGGAAATGGGAAATAAAGGAAGATTCAATTCTAGCACATCTGAGTACCTATCTTGAAAATTCATAAATTTGTATATGATACAATTGAAAACTTTATGAATTTAACCTGGTAGTCCATTCAGTCCTTCTTGAGGAGGGCGTTTATTTTCAAGCAAGTAAGTTAGTCTCCCACAATTTCATTGATTCTGGTAGAAGACATAAGGTTCATGATCCAGAAACAAAAGAATTTATTACTCAGGGCACAGCAGGCAGCATGAGGTTTATGTTCACATTGGTTTCCCTTGCTCCTCGAATCCCCATGGGGCAATGCAGAGTGGTCCCAAGGAGACTGCACCTGCTGTGGCATCACCGCTAAGGAACCTCATATGTAAGAAACCTTAAGCTTCAGAAAAATTACAAGCAAACATGTGACAGCTTTGCCTCAGAGATAGACATAATCTTTATTAACCTCATAGCAAGCATAGTTATCCTCCTGCTCTAGAGGGAGATACGATCTCTGTCTTACAACACTGTTGGCTATGCAAATGCACTTGAAAACAAAAGTTATCAATATCCCTGCTCAGAAAATATGAGATAAGAGATACCCACAGGAAAATGTCCTGAGACACCGGGATCTTGTTTGAATAAAAATTCTGGTTCAATTGGTCTGGAATGGTATCTGCATTGCTAATGAGCACCCAGGTGATGCCAGTGACCAAGTAGAAAGGAAGTGGTGGCCACGTTTAATCATAACCTAGAATAATACTGTCTTGATTTTAATAGAAAAACAAGGTCAGTGATGATGTGATGATGATTCCCTAGAACAAAACTAACTGATGCCTCTCCTAAAGTCCACTGTCATACAACAAGTTAGCACTATTCTCTCCCCTTCCCTCCTATCTCCAGTTTCCTTTATCTCTCTCTCTCCCCCCTCTTTCCCTCATTCTGTCTCTCTCATACACACACACAAACACACACACTATATATGTATTTGTGGATGTATGTATATGTATGTATATAAAGATCCTAAAAAAATCTATGTGTGTGTGTGTATGTGTATACATACATGTGTGCATATATACACAGATATACATACATATATATGCAATGACACATCTCATATTGCATACTTAGAACATTATATATTGCCCACATATTTCTGCCATCATGAGAACTCTATCCTATTTACGTTTTTGATAAGAAAATCTTGTGCTTTGTTTAGGACTATAGTCTTTGGAGCCAAGTTGCTTAGATTCACATTTGAATTCTACCAGTTTCTAGGTCTACAAATGTTGTCTAGCTACTAAACCTCTTTGTGATTCAGGTTCCACACTTGTAAAATGGAGATGATATAATCATAAAAGTCAAGTATATACATGAAAATCTGTCCTCTAAAAATAGTTACATAAATATTTTTTATTATTGCTGGGTCCACTGACACTATCTTTCTGGTTTGATATATTCCTTGAAACCAAATTCTGAAATGAATTGCAAAAGAACTGGCTTGATCATAGTCCAATACAAAAATTGAAGTTTATGATATTAAGAATTTGGCGTAAAATAAATTATGGTTCACACCAGTATTATGTTATATTATTAAAGCCCCCAAAGCTATAAACTTCATCATTATAAAAGTAAAATATACAGGAAAGCTGGGATGGCTCAGTGAGTTGAGAGCTCACTTTGCAGACCCAGGGACGGAGGATCGAATTCTGACCCTGGCCCGTTTGCACCCATATGCTGAACTGGGGAGTGCCCCCAGTTCAGTTCTCACCGGGGTGAGACCCCGGACCAATTCCTGCCCTGTGCAACCCCACCCACCTGTGGAATGAAACTATGTGCAAAAACCAATGATGTGCAACTATGGAGACTGTTCTGGGCTCTCCCCCTTCTCTCTGTCTCTGTCTCTGAATATATTTCTCTCTCTCTATCAAAAACAATAAAAATAAATCTTTAAAAGTAAAATATGCTCTAAGTTTCATAAAATGGGGATATATAGATATTTATTATATGAAACATTGCAGATTGAATATATAATTAATGTACCTTCAGTACCATACTTTAAGTATAATACCTTAAAGTACTATAAATATACATACACATAATACATAACTACTCCATTTCATAACATTGACTTAAACTTAATATTCTGTTGACCCATTGAGTTAAATAACATTTGATTAATGCTTTTACAGTCCTCTTTATTTAAATGGAGTTGTTGTACAATTAATTTTGACTTAGCAAATATAAATGAACGTCTGTTATTTGGTATTCTTATTACTAGGCACTAGGGATATAAAAATGAGTAAGATCTAGCCTTTTAATGACCTCACAACCTAGTGGAGAAAAAAAAAAGTACACATAATTATACAAATATTTAGTTATTATATCTACAAAATAGGAAATCTTAGAACACCAAGGAAAGATCAGTAACTTTTGACTTCCTGAATCATGAAGTACATGACCATTTGAAATAACTGTGGCTAGTTAACTCGCAATTACGTTCTCTAAAAGAAGCATGCCTTTCCTTATTGACATTTGTCTATGCAATTTGAAGTATGATATTCATTCATCAATTCAATATAATGTGTTAACACTTTTATTGTTTTCCAGGTATATCTGTAGGAGATACCAGGGCTGAAAAAATTGAAAGTAAAAATAAAACAAAATTGTGTTTTATGATTCCATAGAATCTACAGTGTAGGCAAAAAAGGCAGATGGGCAGTTGCAATGAGTTTTGATGCGTTGTGACGGAGGCAATTCACAGGTTGCTATGAAAGTATGCCTTTTAGACCAGGCCAAGGCTTGCTGCTCTTGTTTTATTTTGTTTTAAAACATGAGAATGGTTATAAATATATTTGCATTTATCATCCATTTCCACTTTAATTTCAGTAACTGTTCATTTCTCCCTTTAGTTTCTGTTGAATTATTCATCTTTTCTTACTCATTTCCAAGGTTTTTATCTTCATGGTATTGCAGTGTCACTGAAGGTTTTCATAAGGGAGATAGGAGAGGTTTATAGGTGGACATAACTTTTTTGTAATCATTATGTTGTCATTTTTTTTAATACTCTAAAAGCATAGTTGTTTCAAAATATAATATTAAGTTAGGGCTCACAGCAAACATATTTAACCCAGAAGTATTGAATAAAAATCAAAGTCCTCTCCTGTCCAATATCCACTGTCTCACTCTCCAGCTTAAGCACTTCTAAATTTGTTGTGCTTTCTTCAGGAATTTTTAAAAGCCTAATCAAGTATACTGGGAGTGCCAAAAAATGCATACACATTTTAAGAGGTGTTATCTCTGTATTACTTGTCAAAGTTGAATAGAATTACGGTAGCAATGTGTAGTATGATATTCACTCAAAAAATGGATTTAATCAATGAATGCTAGCAACACCATACAATAGATGGGACAAAGAAAATGGCAGAAGCACAGTGTCATTCGAGGAACACAAGACCATTTTGAGGTGATCTTTGAAACTCAAGAATGTTGTGTAAGTACAACAGTTGAGGCATGAGTATGCAACAGAACCTTCACCATGCCTGGCAACTGCATGCATTTGTGATAAGTTTGAGATGCATGGTAAATTGGAACAGTATGCACAGCATTATAGTGGACGCTTTGGCCAACGTTGCTCAAGCAGTAGTTTGCTGTAACCAGAACTGTCTGGACACTGATGGTAACCACTTTGAGCACCTCTTATAATTAGAGAAGTCAAATGTGACATACTCACCTTTTCTTATCAGTATATATTGAATATTATAATTTGAATGTTTTTTTTCTTTCTTAAAGTGTGCATACATTTTTCAGGCACCCTCTGTTTATACAGAGAAAAATAAGCATCTATAGTAACTTTTTATAGCAATCAAATCATTCTGTTTGATAGTTTTTCTGATAAATGAAATGTCTTAAATATTTTTCCATGTATTATTACACATAGATTGGTATCTTTCAAACCAGTTTTCTTTTTTTATGTTACTTGCAAGCATCAATGATTTGTACATATAACAATAAACATGTTTGTTAATATTTATAGAATGGATTTTTGGAAGTGAAATTGCTGGGTCAAAGAATTGTACATTTAAAATTGTATTTTATTAGATATCACTAAAATATTTTTCAAAAAGGATATATTCCCAACAAAAACATATGAGGGTTCTCCTTTCCATAATACTTAAAATATATTGTCTATATTAAACTTTCTTTTTCCAAACTATCAGATAAAAACTTATATCACAAATTTTTTATCTGAATTTTCTGAAATAATTATGTTGGTTATTAAGGTTGTATAGAGATGTGTATATGTGCGTGTGTATTTGTTTGCATATACATTGCCTGCTGATATCATTAACCCTATTTTTTTCTGGCACTATATATATTTATTATAATATTAGTGACTGTATTTCCTATGCTTTACTTTATACTCCACATGACTATTTAGTACTTACCAATTTGTAATTTGTAATCCCTTTATCTTTTTCACCCAGTCCTCAAACCCCACTCCCATCAGGCAACCATCAATTTGTTCTCTGTATTCTGTGAATCTTTCTGTTTTGCTTGCTTATTTTGTTCTTAGATTCCACATACAAGCAAGATCACATATTTGTCTTTCTCTGACTTATTTTACCTAGCCTAATACCCTCTAGGTCCAATTATATTCCAGTATGTGAAAGTTTGTGTGTGTGTTTGCATATGAATTGCCTATTCATATCTTTAACCCATTTTAAAAATTGAATTATTTATCTTTTTTATTTTAAACTGATTTATCCATATTCATGATTACCCGTTTCACTGGCCTGGGGTCATTCCAAAATCCATAGATGATTTGGGGGTGGATTTTAGTTTTGTCAGTACTGTCTTTTTAGATAAGGTGATTTAGAGGTAGGGAACTTTGGTAAGAAATAGACAGGAAGGCCACACAAGTTCATGGCTAGCATTCTTATACCAGACAATTAATGGCACATTCATTCAGTCAAGAATTTCTTTTAAAAAAATAACGAAGTCGTACCTCATTTTCCTTTTAAAGCTAAACAGGATACTGTTTTTCACCTTTTGAGTGCTTTATATTTAGTTATTTAGACTTTATTATTCCAACCTATTTGTTCAGCTTCCATGCTGAAATACATAAGATAAGCAAAATACGTCAAAGATATTTAAAGTTATTGCTCACACTGTGACCTCTGGACACCTGAATATCTGAATAGATAATTTTTATGTATTCTGGTCTTGGATAACTCTTCCTTCCAAAATAAAGTTTCACATCTTTCGATTTGTTAAAATAGTTAAATCAGGGCTATTAGCAATTTTCAGTAAAAAATATTATGTTTCTTCTAATTTCTTCATTAGACATATTTCCCCTTTAAAATGTTAGCCAGTATAACTATTTTTGAGACAATGAAAAATTATGTAACTACAAATATTATACATAGTGATAATCATATAAAGACAGATATAAATAAATGTATTAAAGTTATGAATAATTTATTCTAGAATACTTGGCAGAGATGAATTTAATCTGAGAATTTTAATACAAGTTACCTAATTAGAAAATAACCTTTACAAAATATACTTAGAAATTAAAATGTAGTCTTGCCAGAGATTGAGCTTGACTTAACGCTTTGTGGAGTAGCCATTTTAATGACAGGCCTCTATTGATTGCTATGATCCTCTTTTTGAAGATACTGAATATGCACATTGGTTTTAAGTGCTCAGAACAAATTTAATAAAATCTAGTATATATATTTCCTTCTGTATAGAGACATTTTGGTCTACTATTTGTAAGTTTTTTTTTTCTTAACATGCTACTCAGGTTAATGATTTGAAGAAATAGATTTGAAGAAAAACATTCACATGATCAAAATACTATTCCCTTTAATGAAGTAAACTTCTAGTTTTTGCCAGGGTATCAGTATTTTTGAAAAAGTGAGATCATATACTAAATAAAGTTTTGTTTGTTTGTTTGTTTGTTTTAAATATATTTTTATTTGTTTATTTTTATTTTTGACAGAGAGCAAGAGAGATACAGAGACAGAGACAGAGAGAGAACTGAACTAGGGGAGCTCCCAGTTCAGCATATGGTTCCGCACGGGCCGGGACCGGGATTTGATCCCCGGTCCCCGGCGCTGCAAAGTGAGCGCTTAACCCACTGAGCCATCCCGGCTTCCCCTAAATAAAGTTTTTAGTAGTTGTTTAATAATATGTTGAGTATGTACATTTTTTTAATGTTCCATTGTAAAGAAACTTTTAATGCAAATATAGAAAAGTGGAAATTATTTTCTTAAAATGTATTTTATGAAAAAAAACCCCAATATATGCCTTCTTTGAGCTGACTCATAGAAAACATTGTGATGGAGTTCATTGGAATCTTGATTTTTAATTGAATTACTGAGGACACCTCTAATCAAAACAAAACTGAAGAATACCACTCTCCAACTACCACTGACTAGAGATTGAACATTACTTTCATTGTGATTTGTCTCCATTGGCTAATGCAGTACAAAGTTATCTTGAGTTTGGAGGAATATATAATTTCAATGCCAAACTATTTCTGGCGCATATTCTTTGAATGCTATTTAGTTAGAAAGAAATGTAGCATAGAGGGGCAGGGCAAGGGAATATGGTGCTTTCGATCAGTACATTTCAAACTTTAATATATCTATGAATTACCTGGGGAGTAGGTCTCATGGGGCAGAGGTTGAGATTCTTTAATTCCAATGAACTTTCAGAAAGATGTGATGCAGCTGAGTTGTTGACTATACTTTGAGTAGCAAAGGTTTGAAGCATTTTTTACTCTGGAGCCAGACTATGCATTCTAATATTTGCTTAAATGGGAACCTGGATATATTAGACTGTGTTTCCATTTTCTAGCCTGTGAAATAAGATAATGATGAACTAACCTCACAGAGTTATTTTGAGGATTGTGTGAGTAAATATACCAAAAAGCTCTTTTACTCATCTCTGTAAGGTAGTATTCTTAAAACATCATTTTAATTTTAATTTATTCTTATTGGAGCAATAATATATTTTGACAAGATTACAGAAATCATTGTCATACTTGATGTGTTTAAATGTAGAAAATTTAGAAACAATGTAAGGAAATTCCCTTGTTTTACTCTTCTAGGAGTTCAGGTTTGTTAAATGATAGAGGAAATAGCATTTATTAGTCTCCTTGGAAATATTTTGTGATTTTTGCCACCATACCGTTATTCCTTGTAATTGACTTTTTAACTAAAAATTTCTCAAATATTTGAGGGAAATTTTTAATTCAAAGTAAAGCTACCATAAACGTGTAAAAACAAAATTTTTTTTAAGTACTAAAAGGGAAATCATACTCTTATTAGCTACAGATGCCAGATTTCTTTAAAATGACATAATAGAAATTCACTGTAATATATGATTTGCTATAGTAGTGATATACTGCTACCCTCAAAAGTATAAGCAACATCTCTTTCACTGAATTCTCTTTGAGTAGAATGAACAACTGAAAAAAATACAGAATGAATGGGATTTAACTTCAACCTCCCACAGCTCCTGTATTGTTGGTCTTCGTTGAAAGGACGTTGTTGAATGTCATTGAAGCATGCATGGGATGATATAACATATGGATTAGGAAAAGCATAACTCCTCTGAAGTCAGTGTATGCTACTCTGGCTCCGGGATTTATCATACCACTATTGGAAAAAGCATTTTTGTTCAAATGCCTGAATATATCTAAATACCATAAATAATTTTTTAAAAGCTCCTTTTTCTTATTTTCTAACTTCCTTATAGTGAAAACTGTTGCTTGGTCTTCGGAAGAAGTGTTGTCTTCCAATTTTAGGCATTTTTCTTTCTTATAGCATAGTTAACTGGATAATGATTAAGCAGTTAATAAGTAATTACCATGGATCAAATACTGTATTTGGCACTGAGAGAGCTGCAGATACGTGCAAAAAAAAATTCTGCTTCCAAGGAATTCATAATCCAGAACAGAGTAAAAGGCTGCTAAGATATAGCTACAGTCCAAGGTATAATGTGATAAATGAAGAATCACTCATATTCTGAGAAAGGAGACATTCCTGTCAGTGGACTCCTCTGGAAGGAAATTATACTTAAACTCTGCCTGGAAGATTACAGAGAACATTAACATACAAACAGAAAGGGGCTTATCACATAGTAGTATAAGGAGAAAAGAGCAAATCCTAGGCAAGCTCTGGCCATACAAGCATTCAAATTTGGCCTCCATAAAAGTTATGTAATTGATAATAGTAGGAAAAGAGGGTATTTTAAGGCCAAGTTGTAAGGGATTTTACTTATGCTGAAGTATTTGAACTGTTCTACTTTGAAAGAACATGGGGAGACCATGAAGATTTTATATAGAAAAGTGCCATATCAGAATTGGGCTTCCTAGGCATGCCATGATAAACTGGTAGATCCAGAACAAAGATCAGTGAAAATACAAGGGGGGAAGTCAGGATAATCCATGGCTGTGGGCCTCTTCCAGGTTAAGGATGTGTCTACAAGGGGAGCTTAAATAACCCTTAGTTACTATATAAATTCCATGTAACCTTGATGTCATATCTATTAAATTCTATGATTAAAGTCTATTTTCCACTCTTGACAGCAGAATAGAGGAAATATGTAGCCAAGGAATCTATGGTGTGAATACCATCTGAAAAATGGTCTTGCTATATTTTGAATCTAGCTGGAGCTTGAACTTGGTAAAATCTAAAGAATAAAGAACATTGGTGCTGACACAACACATTGTTTTCCAAATAATAACAAATAGATAATAAGTTCTAGTTATTACCAAATTGATGAAAGCCAGACAGAAAACAAAACAGTAAAAAGATTATAGAATTTCAGAAACAATAATGTAAAAAGGCTAACTTTTTTTAGTATCTTGAACCTAATATTAACCTAAATTATAGAAAACCTTTAATTTCTTCAAAATAAAACGTTTGCTCTGTATTTAGGATCAGAGAACCTATCAAAGAAATATTTATGTATTGCCAAAAACAATTTAGGGATGCCTTCTAATTAGTCCTCAAAACAGTTCTGTTTTATATTAATAGTTGTTACTAACTTCTTATTTACAGATGAATAAACAGTCTCAGAAAAATAAAATGATTTTCCCATGTTCATACAGATAGAAAACTGTAGAGCAAAAGGTAGAACCTCGATTCATGGGGCTTAAATCCCATATTTAAATTCTATCTAATGTCTCAAGTTCCATTAACCTATTTTTCGAAACAATCACAAATAAGTGTTAGCTCTGTCATTGAATTTGAAGTCAGAAAACGCAAGCTTATGTTTGCACTGTGCTTTTGAACTAACTGCGTGACCATGTGTGAATTGTTAATAATTTTTGGACTTCATCATATGAGTGATCATAGTATTTGTTACCTGCATTGTGGCTGTTGCTGGAATAATGGAAAAACTTAATGTGAACTTATCTTGCTTACTAGATTATCAATAATTAGTATTCATGTCAATGCTTAATTAATATTTTATTAAAATTATCGATGATAATAATAACATTGGTTAAGCATTGTGCAGCTTATATTTTGCTATTAGTATGTTTTCTGTTGGTCCTTGTGTTTATTTTTTTTATTTTTATTTTTTTTTAATATTATTATATTTTATTGTTAAATTTAATGGGGTGACATTGGTTGGTAACAATCAGACAGTTTCCCAATGGACAACTCCACATCACATCACCCATGCATCGCATTATGTGCCCAGCTCCCAGAATCAGGTCCCCCTCCAACCCGATATATCTGGTGCCCACTCCCCCCTCCCCACACAATGCTCCCTC
>PVKE010036729.1:0-16251 GCA_004027555.1 Craseonycteris thonglongyai | reverse complement strand
ATAAATCAGATATTAGAATGTAGAATATAAATAATAAAACAAAACCTTTATTTTATTCAACATATTCTAGAAAAAATACTTTTATCTTATAAAATAATTAAGTAGTCATTTCATTATAAAACACTGAAAACATTGTGTTAATACTCACTAATCATAAAATCCACAACTATTCATTATTTTCAAAGTACTAAATATATATTTTCAAAATTTTCACGAGAGTAATTGTGACGACCATCAGGTCATACATTGAATTTTCCACTTAGCTAAAAATTTGTTTTTGCTGTATTGTTGGCTTTATTTTCAATTCCTTGAATGGCTATAAAATCATGTATACATACATTATACACAAACACACATATGTATGAGGGCTGTCTGGAAAGTGTCCAGCCATGTAATATGAAAAACAGAGGCATTAATGGCTGGATTTTTTCTGGACAATCCTCATATTACATATATAATCATAACAAAGAAATTGATATGTGTTGCCATGTCTGGGAGGAAAATCATTATTATCCCATTTTACAGATAGATATGTTGAGGACAGATTAATTTTCTATAATAATGTAGTGTCTTAGGTGAAATAGATCAGGACTCAGTTTCCCCAGCATAGAATCCTAGGTAGTATAGTGAAAAGAAAATGGACTTAATAGCTAGAGAAAGGTAAGTTTGAATGTCAGCTGTTCCACTGCTAGCTACAAGAAGTTGAGCTAGTTATGTCCTCTCTCTGAACCTCAATGCTTTTATCTGTAATATGGGCATTTAACCTACTTTGAAGGGATGCTGTGAGGAATAAATTAAAGCATGTGCACATTGCCTCAGTAAATGGAAGCTGTTGGAAACTTTACGAAGACGTGAGACAAATAATCACACATTTTGGGGGGGACAGAATTTCCGTTTTCTAGGGCTATTCTGAAGGAAGGAAATAGTTAAAAAGGGTTTACATTTTACTATGAAGAATACATACTCCAGGCATCACATACAATCCATGCAAAGCTTTTGCAAATTAAAAAAAAAAAAAAATAAGATTCAATACATTTTGTAGCAGCACAGCATGAAACCTTTGCTATTAGCTCCCTGGGAATTAGACGTCTTTCCCCTCTCATATCTCAGGGGGAGATTCTACTGAAGGTAAATGTGCTGGATTGTTAATATAAGGGGGACATAGGAGAACTCTTATTGACTTGGACCAGATCTCTAGTCACTAGAGCCTAGTGTATTTATGCTTGTAATAAAGGTTGGTCAGCAGCCACAGTAAGATGGGAATGATAATTCTACAGTTATAGTAATTTAATCTTAATTTTATAAGAACACATCGGAGGAATAAAGAACTTTCTGGTTATGTGATGAATCTTTTTAGTGCATAATGGTTGGCATACAATATTGACACAGACTCATTTTTTAAAGGCAACGTTAAATCTGCTTTAAAAATATTCTATGTAATTTTTACTAACCAATATCACCCCAATAAATTTTAACAATTAAAACAATAATATTCTTCACACACCTAAAAACAACAACAACAACAATAACAACAACATCCCTTAAGGACTAATCATGCTTTATTATAAACATAAAATTAGATTTATGTTTAAAACTGCTTTCAATTCATATGATCTGTGAGGGAATACTGTATTGATAGAAAAGAGTTTCAAGTTAAAATTCAATGTCTGTTTTCATGAAATGATATAAATAGAGAAACTTAGAAAAAGCTTTATATCTTATGTCTTTTTAAAACACAGTAACTTTTATTCTTTCACCTATAGTTTGTGAAGTGTTATCATTTTAAGATTAACATTTTGAAAAAGAAGAAAACAAAATATTTAGAATAATTATATCATACCTTAATAACTTTTAAAATCCCCACATTTGTTCTTTCATTCATTTCTATGTCAAACCAATTTCCATCGTTTCCAGAGATAAAGAAAATTACTGCCATCCAATTAGCTGAGTACTCCTCATCCAAATCAATTACTCTAATTTCGGCCAATTCTGAATTTAGAGTATTTTCTTCAATGCGGACAATATACTGAAACAAGAAGTAAAAAAAAAAATCTCAAACTATGTGGGTGAGAGAAGAACAATACTTAAATTGAATGCTTGCAATTATTCATTATTTAGAAAAGGAATCTGTTGTTATAGTCTCAGTTTTCATTGTTCAAATATTTTTCACCTAATGCATTACATAAACAAGCATATAAAAAAGTATATCCACACTTGGGTTGTTTGTGACTAAAGATAACATACACATTTGACAATAGAATTGCTTAAACAAGTTTTAGAATGTGATGAAATTAAAGTTATTAATTTCAAGAACAAATACTCACTGTAGACTGCTCCATGTATGGGATGTTGTCATTGACATCGAGGATTTTAATGTCACATTCACACTCTGCTGACATACCATCTGACCCACCATCTCGGTCTGAGCCTCTTACAGAAAGAGAATATTGGCCATATTGCTAAAAAAATATATTACAAACCATATCACAATTGACATTGACAGTCCTTAATCTGTCTCATCCAAAATTCTTTTAAACTGTTGGCAGAACACTTACATAAATCTATGGTGGCGATTGGGCTAACACAGATTATTGAAAATTCAAAATTGTCACATGAATTAATTTGGAAATTGCCCTGCTAGTCTCCCCAAACGCTTATCTGGACACTCAAAAGAAGCATCTTTCTGTAAAGGCCTCATTTGTAATATACACCCAGGATTTGAAAACATTTATAAAGGGTAAAGCAGGTCAAAGTGATCAGGAGGAGAGAGATTAAGGTTTACCAAGAATTTTGGCAAAAAAAATTCTGTACCTTAGATAATCAGCCCTGAGTGTGCAAGAAGAATAAAGAGAAAGCACATGGTTTGCATTTCTGGAGAGTGGCAGATTGTGGCAGTGGGATTATTGGTTAATCTATTGTCTTGATTCTACTCAATGGTGCTTAAATTTTTAAAAGCTAGTAAAAGCTATGAATCATTTCCAGACAAGTGCATATTTGCAACCTCACTTGAATTTGTGGACATAGTCTTAGGGGATTCATAGTTGGAGACATCTTGGTGTCTCTTCGTAGACCCCAGGTTAAGAACATTTGCTCTGGTGGCTTTCTGGTGACTGCAGAGTTCCTTTACCTTTTAGAGCTCTACCCCATTGAAACTCTTTTGACTTTAAAGGAATTTCACTGGGCTCTTTAAGTTTGAGAAAAAGCTAAATAGTCAATCTCTTCTGATGGTAATTTTCAAACAAACAGAAAAGGAGATATAGGTAACCTAGAAACTAATGACATTTAGATCATTAAAGAATTTAAAAATAATCTGCTTTATCCTAAATTTATGAATCATTAACAGGGAGATTGTCATTTTTAAATACCTATAATGATTAAAGTAAAATTAACTCAGTGTCAGTTAGAAAATATAACTTTCCCATTTGTATCCCTAAAATATACACAGGTCAGCTGTACTCTATCACTATTAAAAAATAAAGAAGAAGTTGATATTTTTAAATTGTTGGAACACATTGCATGATAGAAACCATACAATACTGATTCTATTTAGTAACAATCACTAATTATTTTCTTATTTGTAAATATTGATCAGGATGTTATTTAATTTCTATCATTCTGATCTTGTGACTCATTTCCCAAAGTAATCAATGGTTTGTCAGTAAATGCCACATAGGAAGAAAAAAAATATCTGTTGCTAAATGAGCTTAAGATATTTTGGGTTTAAGGATGATAAACAAATTTTTTTGCTTGTAAATGCTCTTGAGACCTCTACCATGTTTATATACATACATCATGACTCACCAAGATGGAGGATACAATAGCAAATGTTTCTTAAATTTATTTCAGTATAAAACTTTTTTTTTTAATGGAGCTTTTACCTCTACCTTATGCATATTTTTATGTACTCTCAGAATATAGTTGTCTTATTTTGAGGTAAGTCTTAACTAAGATTAATTGAAAAATGACAGTATAAAATGTATTTGAGGAATCACCATTTTTTGTCACTTTAAAGATACTTTTTATGACATTACATTGTATGAAAAGGTTATGTCATTAAAATTTAAAAATATTGTTACATTTTCTTTTTATTTCTTCAGTATTCCTACTTTTAGAGTCACTTCCTATAAGACTAACAAACCATTCAAAGAAAAATAAATTACCTCTCTGTCTAGAAAATTATTCATTGTTCTAATTTCTCCAGTGTATCTGTTGATAATAAACATGGGTGAATCAGCTGGTTCCTGGCTTACGATCTTGAAGGCTATTTTTGAGTTCAAATTATTTGGTTCATCTGCATCAGTAGCATTGAGTCTCATCACCAGTGTATCTACAAATCAAAGAAAATTGATTGCCAGTTGGTACTGTGCAACTTTGTCATAGCATAATATATTGCTTTTCCAACAATGTTTTAGGGTAGTTGATTCATGTAACATGCATGCTACCATTTTTATTTTCTACTTCTTCAACATGTTAATATTTTAGCTTCTTTCTATGCATTTACATTGACAAAAAGTTCACATTTTACAAAGACTCTAGACATTGCTGATAGAAAACAAAGAGATGTTTATTCTGCCCTTCCCTTTCTTATTCTAGTATAATTTTTTTTTAAGTCTGCTGTGGTGAAACAAAATTAAATTAAAGCCAGACCAACTTTTTCCCAACTATAGAATTTTATACCTATATGATCTTGGCCTCAGTTTCCACGTCTATAAATGGGAATAATAGAACCACAGTCATTGAGTTCAAGAGAGAAACAGCTTCATGAGAGAAAATTACGTAGATTCTTACTGAACAAATGTATATTCACTCAATAAATATATATATTATTGTTCTGTTTTGCATGGCCCCTAGTGAAGTCCTAGGTGACTATTAGTAGTGGGTTTAAAAGAGATGCTGGTTTAACAATATACTTTGTCCAATTCCTCATCTTTTCCACTAATCTTGTATGCAGTTTGCTGAAGGACACTAGAGAATGTGAAAAGTTGCCTGTGATTTTTTTTTTAAGATTTATTTTTATTGTTTTTGACACAGAGAGAGAGAGAGAAAGAGAGAGAGAGAGAGAGACAGAGAGAGACAGAGACAGAGAGAAGGGGAGGGCCCAGAACAGTCTCCACAGTTGCACATCATTGGTTTTACCACATACGTAGTTTCGTTCTACAGGTGGGCACGGGGTTGCACAGGACAGGAACTGGGCCGGGGTCTCACCCTGGTGAGAACTGAACTGGGGGCACTCCCCAGCTCAGCACATGGTTCCACTTGGGCTGGGACTGGGACTGGGATTCAATCCTCGATCCCCAGGGCTGCAAAGTGAGGAATCAACCCACTGAGCCATCCTAGCTTCCCTGCCTATGTTTATAAACGTGAAATTTTCTCTACACTCAAACCGTTTTCAGCACAATTTATGTCTTACAAAGACAAGTGCACCATGGTATCTCCCATCTCTCCCTCTCTCCCTCCCTGCCCCTCTGTATTCATTTTGCATCATTTAAAAAATGTTCTCAATAAGCAATTAATTAATTAATTAAGGTACAGCCATACAATAAATCTGGTACAGCTGTTAAAAGAAATGAATAAATTTATACTTCCTAATAGGAAAATATGTGAAAAATATATTTAAATAAATGCTCACATTGTCCATTAGTATGTAGAAAGGGTCCCATTTGTTTCTACAGACATATTTATATGTTTATATAATTATAGAACTTATGCACCTAAGTAATTAATGACAGTGCTTGCCTCTGAGAACAAAAACAACAAATTTCTACAGTATTTTTATTTTTCATATCGTGTGAATTTTTAAAAAAAAATATTTTTTTAAAATATTTTTAAATATTTAAAAATTTAAAATTTTTTTTTATTTTTTTTTAAATTTTTTAAATATTTTAAAATTTAAAATTTTATTTAAATATTTTTTAAATATTTTTTAAATATTTAAAACATATTTTTAAAAATTTTATTGTTAAATTTATTGAGGTGACTTTAGTTAATAAAAATTAAATAGATTCCAAGTGTATAATTCTGTAGTACTTCATATATATATTACAAACACAAAAAATAAAAAACAAAAAAAAATGTTTTTAGTATAATATTTTTAAAAGTTCAAAGTATAAGTATAGTATTTTCATGGACAAAAGTAAAATATAAAGATTTTTTTAATTTATAAGAAATTTTACCAGTTGAAAGTTAAAAATAGTTATGGGAAACTGAAGTTTTAAATTCAAATGAGAAATGATCTCTGCTGTTTGTAATATATTTAGGACAATATTCAGTGGTGTGCTAAGTAGCTAAGATACTATCTTTTCCAGTGCCTGAATATTTGGCAGTTAAAATGTTGCCTTTTACAGTAATCTATAAGGAGGTCATTACACCTTTAGATTGTCAAAGCTCTTGCAGGTAAGTATTCTATCTAGTTAAAGGCTTTATGGTGCCAATCAGTTAGCACCACTTGAGACATCAGCTTCAAATGTGCATGGTGGGCCAAACAGGATGAGGTTGTAATACATTTGAAATGCATAAAATTAGTGACTTGTGTGAAAAGCAGACAAAAACTATATTTATTAAATCATATGTTAGAAGGGGAAACAATACTTTTTTTATGGTCATTTGCTGTCAACAAAAGCTCTTGAAAGTTATGGCCACCCAATAGATCGATCCTTGAAAGTGATTTCTATGAGTGACTTTAAAGTAGTTAAAAAGGAAAAGAAAAAAAAAAAAAAGGCAGTATGAATGGAAGTGAATGAGATTGCCTTCAAAGCAGTCATGCCAGGAGGCTAAATTCTCCTGCCAGTGCCCCTTCATCTGCCGTGCAAAGTTCTTTTGGAATTTCTTTAGGGAATCTACTACATAGTTGGTGCATGAGTTACATGAGAAAATTGTTCTCATTACTTTGGAGTTGGTCCTTGTGTATGATGGATTGGAGCTGCTTCCACAGTTAAAGGGAAAGCCATTATGGAGAATTCCTCACGCCTTTCTCTTTTGCATGCTTTTCTATAATTATCTCTTACATTTGTGATGTAGTTTACTGGCTGTTAAGAATGACCTGGGAGCCACAATGTTCTTATTTAATAAAGTTGATTACTTACTTGCATTAGAGTTTTCTTCTATTTGTCCTACAAAAGTAGACATAGAAAATACTGGAGGGTTGTCATTTATATCCAAAACTCTGACTCTGAGCTCAAGAGGCCTTTCTAAGTCTTGGCCCTGTGAATTCAGAGCCCGGCAATAGATCTAAAAAAGAAAAGAGGAATAATTATATGGTGTAACACATGTTAAGTTTTTGTTTTGTTGGGCACTGTAGCAGGCACTGCAGGTATCTTAAAGAAAAAGGCCTTATTTCCTACCAGAGTATAAGCACAAGCAATACTTATAATCAATAAGAGGAGGCAAACACAAACTCAAAATACATTTGAGAAAAGAAAACATTATCAGTTTCAAAAGAAAGAACAAACATATTATGACTTCATAGGAGGATATAATGATTGAGATAGATCTTGAAAGAATTTCAACAAGCAGAAGTGGGAACTGGTAGGTGTTCCAAGCAAAATGATTCATATAGGGAAAGAAATACAGTGATGAAAATGCATTGTTTGAAATGAAGAATAGGGACTAACATGGGGGTTGAGGCTGTGGTAAAGATGAGTCACATGGAGATTTCAAAGAAATACAGCATTCATAAGTTAGGGGGCAATATTGGGTGTTTGTATAATTAATGTTATTTTTAGAAGTGTACATAAGTATAATATAAAAAAATAAATTTTACCTGCTTGATATATTTCAAAAACAATTTATTGAAAGGGTAATAGGCTGACACACTGATTTAGAGAGTTTGGGGGGAAAACATTGTGGGAGGTAAGGCAGGAATATAGGTTAGAATAGAAGACTAGGGAATTAAAATAGTTTGAGGCATACAGACAAGCAGTATGAATGAAAGCAGCAAGCATAGATTACTATTTCAAGATATTTTGGGGTGTGAATTGATAGGGTTTTAATGGAAGAGGTTATTAAATGAAGAAAGATTTTCTTTATTATTATTATTATTTAGTTTTAATTTTAAGTGTTAACAAGTGTTGACCATGATGGAAGCCACCAACAGAGCAAGCAGAAGAGTCATGAAAAAATGAAGCTGATAAAATAAGGTCCTTGAAGAACCAGGCAATTATGGGACAGTGGAAATCTCTTGAGATAAACTGGAAAAAAGAAGGTAGAAAATTCATATTGCTTTTGGATTTAATGTGAACATTTCTGAGCTGGAGAAGAGATACTTAATTGTAGGAATTTCTGGTAGAAGGCCTCAGGTTTTTAAATGAAGTTAGTCGTAGGGTTGGCTGCTTAATGTGGGAATGAGGTTAAGGATTTGAAGAGTGAGCATACTTAAGCTTTGTCACAGCTACTGTAAAGACTGGAGTAAGATTCAGGTAAGGAGGAAGTGAAGTTTTTCCACAGCACATTCTGTGCTCAGGTGAGCTTGAGCAATGCATATTTATAATAAAGTATGTTCACTCAGAAAAGACTCCCGTCGTAGCTACAGAATTATCACTTGGAATTGGAGTTTAGTGGTGGGCTGACCAGATGTACCATTTTAAACGGGACAAAAACGGTTCTGTCCCATTTTAAATGGTATGTCTGGTTAGCCTACTCTCACTGGGCTAAATGCAAGGTGTCCATAGGCTGACCATATGTACCATTTGAAATGGGACAGTACTGTTTTTTGTCCTGTTTAAGATGGTATGTCTGGTCAGCTGAGTTAGAAGGAACCAATATTCTCAATTAAATTAAAGAAAAAGAAGTATAAGTTGAGTACTTGCCCTTTCAAGCAAATACTCTAGTTTGCCACTGTGGCCAGGCAAGAGGTTAACATTTTTGCTAATGCACCTTAGCAAAACAAGCCTTTGTCTCTCAGTCATCTCTGTATGTCTCTTTGGTCATGGGCTGCTTATGAGTTAAGAGACAACCAAAAATACCTAATACTGAGACTCTTGAAATCAAATCAAGTGTGATTTGAGCTTAAGATATACCCCAAATAATTTAAGCCTGAACATATATATTGACATGACACCCACTTACAATGAAAAATGGAGTGACTTCTCGATCAACTATAGATGTTATGTTAATTTCACCAGTTTTTTGGTTAATCACAAAGATTCCATAAGGTGGTTGGTCAATTCCTACTCCAGAGATGCGATATGTAACTTGCTGGGTTGCAGCACAATCTGAATGAACCTGCAGAAAGAGCACAAGCGAAAATATTATAGGAAGTAAATAAAGCCTGCTATGCTTGATGTACAATAGCTGTCTTGAGGGTTGTTGAATGTGCTGTCCTTGTTATTTTGGGTGAAATTCTGGCACTAGAGACTTCTTTTCCTAGATAAGTGGAGGAGTTAATTACAGCTCTAGTATTTTCAATGATAACTGACAATGTGATAGAAGAAATTTAATTTGTATTTCTACCAAATAAAAGTAAAATATCACCCTAATAAATCTAAGTCTATGCAATCATCATATATTCATTTGTTCATTCAATATGATTGTATTATTTTCACACTCTTTGCTAGCACTAGGTCTAGAGTAGGGGACTCTTTTCCTTCTTAAGGAGTTAGCCAATGTTGTTATTACATAACATTAATGTTCCAATTCAAAGATTTCTTTTTAAATTGTGGTTTTAGAGGTAAATTTAAACTTATGTAAGCAACAAAAGATATCTGACTTTGTGTAGAAGCTTGGAATCCTGAAAATGGGGAGGACGTATTAGCAAAAAAGTAAGGAGACTACCTCAGATAAATGGTTATAGAAACCAGGACTCATTCTTGAAATAAAATATTATATGGGGAGTATCTCTGTGTGTATCTGTGTGAAAGTGTGTGTGTGTTTATATGGTTACAAATATTTTTGTATACAAGTATGAGTGAATGTGTTTCGGGATGTGTTTCTGAGTGTGTGTGTGTTTGTGTGTATACAAAATAATTTAAGGGAAAATGAAAGGATAAAGAGTATAAAAGAGAGTATGTTGTGAATATTCATACCGTAAATAAAACAAAAGTGGGAATTTAATTCTAAGAGAGTATGAGGAAGAAAGCACACATTGAAATAATTCCTGTCAATGTGCTGAATGTTAAATTCATTATTTAAATCACTATATTTTTTAAATCTAGGGTTTGGAGCAACATATGATCATATGTATTAATTTTACCAGTGTGGTAAGTCAATGTTTAACTGTTTACCTGAGTTACCAAATTACTTTATCCTTTTATTGGCTTTAATTTTCATAATCTGTATGACAATAGTTCTTTCCTATATCATAACTTCTCAGTGAGATATGGTCATAAAATATTTAAATGACAGGTTCTTTTTAAACTTCAATTCCATCCATTTTGATTTTTGATTTCATGCTTTAGGAAGCAGTTGATACTTACTTTAGCAATTGGGTTCCTCTTTGAGTTGTCTTCACCTTCACGACAGGCTGCAGCGAACTTGATCCATTCACGTTTTTGCCTCCTGATTGAATGCCACTTGACGGTGCCATTTTTAGCATTATAATCTCTTACCTTGAGTGGGCAGGGTAAAGTAATGATAATTATTAACTTTAATTTATATATCATTCCACTGAAGAATTGGAGGAGGGGGTAATTATAATGTCAAAAGAAAGGATGTTTAATTGGGAAAATTGATAATTTTGATAATCTACTCAATTTAGCATAACATTAACTTTACTTATAAAGATGAATTTTTTGAGGGGGGATATATAGAATTATTCTCAAATCATTTTCTTATTTTCTATTTTTTTAAAGTATTTATTTTATTGTTTTTGACAGAGACAGAGACAGACAGAGACAGACAGAGAGAATGGGGAGGGCCCGAGCATTCTCCATAGTTGTATATGATCAGTTTTTGACACGGTTTTTGTTCCACACAGGGGTCATGCAGGGTGGGAACTGGGCTGGGGGCCTCCCACATGGGAAGCATACCCCTTTGAGCCAGGCGCTGAACCGAGGATCGAGAACTGAACTGGGGCCTTTTGCATGGGAACCACTTTCCAGTTCAGCATATGGATCCACAGAGGCCAGGCCAGGGATGTATCCTTGGTCCCCGGGGCTGCAAAGCGAGTGCTTAACCTGCTGAACCATCCTGGCTTCCCCTCATTTTCTTAGTTTTTATTTTGAAAAATAGATTTGCTATATGTTACCTGGATTCGAAATTCACTGTTAACTTCCACCACCACCTATAAATAAATAAGATAAACATAAGTTAATTTTAATTAAGTACATTATAGTTCATATTATCAAATCATAAAAATCAAACAAGTCTGAGCCATTAAAATTATTTTCTCAGTCTAGATAGCAGATGGATTTTGTTTATCTCTCAAGTCTGATGATAATGCTAAGGATTCCTTTCCTTTTAGTTTTTATTTTTCAGTTTTGTTCTTCTTTTTATTACTTTTGTTTTTTAACCTCTTTTTCATTCTTAGCTTATGCAGATACTTGTAATCACACAAGTTAAGACATTTAAAGCTAGAACCCAGTGGGAATGAGGGTTGAAAATGTGTGTTCTCTTAGTAAATCTTATACCTGAAGAGCTGGAGGTACCCTGATGCTATTCAGTGCTGTTCCACAATAAGTTATGACACTAAAGGTTCTGACTATAAATTTAGCCTCTAAAAAGCCACAGGTGGAAATAGAAAAAAAAAAAAAAAAAAGTTTTGGAGTGAAGAAAGGGTATGAAACTGAAAATATTCAGAGAGCTTCAAAATATTTGCTTCTTCACATTCCAATTCTAAATGGATTATTTTCTAGTATTCTTGAAAATCTTAAGATGATAAAATTTTCACTTGCTTTGAAATAAAAGATTAAAAAGTTCTGAACTAAAAGCAAATAATTTCCCCTGTAAAAACGAGCTCATCCTTGATATTTTATTGTTAGAACTAATCAAAACATATGATATAACTGCATCCTTTCATACGTAGCTAGGAGAAGAAATTGCAGAAGTCTAGGAACATATTGCTGAGTAAGTATCTTCCACTAGTCTTTTCTTTTGTATTAAATAAGTGAGCTAGTCAAGAAAAGCTCTGCTTCATTTTAACTTTGGCCTTGATCTTCACATATGATTTTTAGTGTAAAATCAGGATAATTTAATTTACTTTTCTTGAAAACCAAAGGCATTTCTAAAAACACTGCTACTTCTGTATTAAGATTAATATGTCAATATACTTAAGACATAAAATAGCTACTTAACAAATTAGGTGTGGGCTTGAAGGCTAGTTTGCGATTATGGTTTTAAATTTTAGAACTAATTAAATATGGTATAAATATTTAGTTATTTATTTCTAAATAAGACATTTTTAACTTCTATTTGAATGTTTTTCAGAATTACAAGGTGTGAAAGCTGTTATCACGATTAGGTTTTATTTGTATTACTGATAAAGAAAAATATAGGTTGTATTTTAAATAATAGAAATGATAGTAATGTTAAAATATAGTAAATTACTTTTTTATGTATTTTGATTTCACCATTAAATTAAAAATAAAATTTCAGTGTCAAAGTACATATTTAAAAAAAATTGTTATTTAAAAAAATTGCTAATTCAAGAAAATATGTATTTATGGTTGTTAACATGAGTAGTTTAAAGGAATAATATTTTAATTTAGGAGTTATGTACTCATGGTATATATTTTGTTTTAATCATTACTATTATCACCACTACAATTCACTGAATGATAGCTAAGTAGTAGACACCATGTTTAGAGAAATTCATGAATTTAATTTTCACAAGTACCTGTGGTCAGTAGTATAATTATCTTTTATTATAGATGAGGAAATTGAGGTTTAGTGATATTAATCTATAGCTAAATTCAATCCAATCCATTTCAGCCTAAATTGTGCTTGAGGTGTGGGTTTTATGATTAAAGTACAAGATAGCCTATTTTAAGTTAATTACTAAGTATTACAAAATATACTACAAAGAACTGACATTACAACTTCAAGAATACAAAAAAAAATTCTGATTTTAATCTAATCTCATATTATCTTTGTGAGTTGGAGTGCAAATATGCAATAATAACAGCAACAATAATAGTAATGCTGAGGGGAAAAAAAGGAAAAGTAAATGGTCCATATGGTTTGGACAAGTAACTGAGGTGTTTTTGTAAAGCCCTTCTTGGATGCAGAATTGAAATGATGTTAATGCAGATGTGTACTGCTTACTACCTATAAACTCCTGAGCACTTATTCCTCTCCTCTCTTTTATTTGTGGGTACAGGATGGGGGTTCTGATCAGACCTTATTTGTCTGTTCAGAAGCCATTTCTTCATAGCTACAGAGTTGTGTATTCATCTGTTATCTGTCTTTCGCTTCCCTAACCACGCTGAAGTGTCAGTGCCTGCTGTTTGTTTTGGAGAACTGTGCCAAATGACTAGCCTTCCAAATTTATGAAGCTGGGTCATTCTTTTTCCCATGCGAGGCAACTTAGGCAGAGGACCAAGTAGGTTTCACCATAGTGTCAGGCTCTCAATTGGAATGGTAATTAAAAAACTGCCAGGTCTGCTTAAAAATATGTTACGTTGACATAATCATATTGTCTTTTGCTTAGAGTCCAGAATAAACTCTGAAACAAAGCCACTCTTAGACTTTCAGAGGTAAAAAATGAGATTAAAAAGAACGCTTGGTAGAATCAGAAAACTTTCAATAGACTTTCTAAATTCTCTGAGCTTTAGTTTTCTCATTTGTAAAATGAGAGAAGTTGCCTAAATTATATACAGTTACCTTTTCTTTTTCTTTTTTTAGCTTTTTATTTGTTTTATATTTAATGCCCCTCCCCATGCCCCCTCCCCCTAACCCTCTCCCCTCACCTCCCCACACTTACCCCCAGGCAACCACCAAACCATTGACTGTGTCCATGAGTTTTTGTTTCTTTATTACTTTCAGTTTTATATAAGTCAGACTGAACGATTCAAGAAACATACGACCTCACTCATAGGTGGAATATAAAATAAAATACAGTTACTTTTTCAATTCTAACTTCAAATACTTGTGTGCAGTAGGAAAATAGTGAAGTTTTTTCTTTATTATGGGAAAGACATGATAAAATTATGGATTCCAAAGATGACTCTGATAACAGTGGTGGGAGTGGTGGGAAGAGACAGTGATTACAGGCCACAAGCAGTTGAGTTTCTGTATCAAGTCAGTCCAGGGATGAAAAGGAGCTGAACCGGAATAGTGGCAGTGGGAACAGACTGGGAAAGATCAAGAGAGAGACACTGCGTGGATGAAATAGACAGGATTTGACAACAAATGGGATGCAGGAGTCAAGTGAAGGAAGAATATCAGGTGATGGAGTTTTAAACTAGGAGATCAGGAGCAAGACAGAAGCAGAATTTAGCAGTTTGGAACACATCGAGTCTGAGATGCCAAAGAAATGCCTGGTGAAGATGCTCAGTGATTTGACATATGTCTCAGCAACATGAACAATGGCTCAGGCCTGATATATGGAGGTAAGGGACATCTGCCCAGAAAGGACGGTGGAAATCATGGGAGAATTTGAAATCCCTAAAGTAGAGAAGACATCAAAGAAACACCCTGTAGCTGAGGCTGGAACTGGGGGGATTTCTACATTAATAAGACTGGGAACAATGACAACAAAGAAAGAAATTGAGAATAAGTGGCCAAAGAAATAGAAGAGAAATAAAATGCAATGTCACAGATGTCAGAGGCAGGGAGAATTGAAAGACATGTGGTGTAAACAAATGTCAGACAATATAAGAAAGTCGAGCAGAGTGAATCCCGAAGAAATCCTGAGGTTTTCTGTGACCCTCAGGAGAGTGCTTTCAGGTAGATGGAATAAGCCCCTCCTGACTGGGGAATAAGACGACATAAAGATGCCACTTTTTTGAGAAAATTGGTAATACAAAGAAGCAGCAGTAATCATTGAATTGGATGTAGCATCCAAAAAGATATTTGGGGAGAGGGCTAGATAGATTTTTGAGGGTGAAGAAAGAGGACAGTAGGATGTTCTGATTTGAAATGGGAGAGATTAAGAAAGTATTTGATGGATATACTGTGGTGGAGAGAGTAGGAGGGAACAGGCAGAAGGAAAGGACTTTATACACAAAGGGTAAGGAAGAGAAGAAGGATGGAGATTAAAATAAATTGATTAGGAGAGGGAAGTAGAAGAGCCTTGTCCCGAATGACCTGCCTTGTCCCTAGAGTAAGGAAAAGGTTATTTTCTGGTTACTGGGGGTAGTTTGGATTTTGAAATAAGTTGGAAATACATGCTGTGGAGGCTGTAATGGAGATGAACGCAGGAGTGGTCAAACTCATTACATACATCTTAGCTCTCTTGCTTGCTGGATATGGACATTGGGGTGTGTCACTTAGTCATTCTATGCCTCAGTTTCCTCATCTGTATATGAGATTAAAGCCCTTTGTAATCCAAAAATTCCAAGAAAGTAGAGACTAATTCACTTGAAGTGCATCCTCAATGAGTCTTCTCTTTATCTCTATTGTAGAAGCCAATCCACACATATATTTTTAAAAGCCACAGGACAAAACATCCCATACTAATTTTGATGATTTTCTAATTATATTAATTTTTAGTTCTTTAGATATTGAATCTTGCATTTCTTTGCATATAATAAAAATGGTCTTGAAAGTAGTGATATGTAATTTTATGAAGAGAACTTGTTGCATTTAATAATTGTGAAGTGATCTGCCATAGGCTCTTGGCAGTTTTTGTTAATCATCCAATTGTAATGTATTTAACTGAAAATGAGACAAAAATAAAATATAATTGCTTCTTTTTAAAAAATTCTTTTTATTTTTTTGTCTTTCTAAAAAATATTACTGGGTCAAAAACTATCAGTCTGGAGTTGACCTCTTGATGAGTTGATTTCTCTTATTTTTTCATTGGTTTATTTATTTAATTGACAAATACATGCTGAATATGTATTATGTGGATCCAAGGCTGGATTATGATTTTTAAAGGAGTTAAGCCCTAAAAATATTATGACGAACCTTGGATGAAATATAAAGTAAATGTGATATTACACCATAAAAAGAAATGTTAGGGAAACTTAACTTTACTGCTTCCATATTAAATACCTTGAGGGTTTTTGGAGTGTGTAGAGGAATAGATATATTAACCATCCCCAAATTCTTTTCTGATGCTTCTACTTTGTGTGATTAGACATCTATTGAGAAATGTTGCACTGGTGCAAAGCACAGTGAAGGATACAAAGGTAAAGTAGACGCAGAACCTGCCCTCAA
>PVKE010036728.1:0-16251 GCA_004027555.1 Craseonycteris thonglongyai | reverse complement strand
AGCTCCATCTATGCCTGTTTCTAATTTACAGCTGTGCAGGTCTGCAGCTGAAATTTAAGGAGGCTGACCCTTTCAAAGTTCTCTGCTGCTTTATGATCCGTGATTGGCTTCTCTCTGTTTATTGTGTGCTAGTGAGGGGGTTATTTTCCAGGCTTTGGTGGAAGAGAATGACTTCTAGAAAATGGCACCCTGTAAGTCAGGGATGCCCAAACTTTTGGCTTCCCTGGGTCACATTGGAAGAATTGTCTTGGGCCACACATAGAAGATGCTAACAGTAACAATGGCTGATGAGGTAAAAAAAGAAAAATTGCAAAAAGTCTCATAATGTTTTAAGAAAGTTTACGAATTTGTGTTGGGCCACGTTCTAAGCTGTCCTGGGCCACATTTGGCCCATGGCCCATGGGTTGGACAAGCTTTCTGTAAATATTCCCCTCCCTCCCCTGCCACCTCTGTCTGAGCAGAAACAATGTTATATTTCACTCTATATTATCTAACACCCTTGTCCTGATTGTTAACATCCAGGACTTAGTAGTTAACTATTTTGAGGCCCCCATACTTGTAACTTTTGTGCTGTAGGTATGGAAACCACATGGCTTTGTTGGACAAAACATGTAAACACTCTGGCAACATTTCAAGTGTCAATGTCACCTTGTTTCTACAGATACAAAGTGCTGGCATGCAGTTCAACACTCTTTGTGCTAGACACTGACTGTGTGTGTCCTCCCCAAATCCATACGATGAAACCTAACCCCCAATGTGATGGTATTTGGAGGGGGGCCTTTGGAAGGTGATTAGGCCATGAGGTTGGAGCCCTCACAAATGGGATTAGTGCTCTTATAAAAGTGACCCCAGAGAGCTCCCTCATCCCTCTGCATTGTGAGGACACAGAGTGAAAAGGCAGCTATCTATGAAGTAGGAAGTGGGGCCTCACTGGACACTGGATCTGCTGGTGTCTTGATCTTGGACTTCCCAGTCACCAGAATTGTGGGAAATGAATTTCTATTGTTTATATGGCCTATAGTATTCTGTTACAGCAGCTCAACAGACAAAGACACTTTCTTAGTGAGTCTCAACTCTACCAGACTTAACTCTTTCTTTTAAAAATACTTATAAAGTTTCTTATTTGTAACTGCATAGATGATATAACCTATGTACATAAATTGTTTAAAAATAATATAATGCCATGGTTATCATATAAAAAAATAATCTTATAATAAAATTATTTTTATTATGTTTTCAATATGTAAATGCTGGGATAGAATAACTAATATAGTCAGATGATGATACCTACATGTCAATCATCACAAATACAACATCCAAAAATTAGACTGATCTAGGCAGGGTCATCAGAAGGGTGGTTTTCTAAAATAATAAGCAACTTTTGGTAGAGTTTTATACAAAACAAAGTTCAGATTCCTCAAAAAGCTAACCATAGAATAACCATATGACCCAGCGATTTCACTCCTAGCTATATAACCAAAAGAATTGAAAACAGCACTATTTATACTAGGCAAAGAGTGGACAGAAACCAAATGTCCATCAATGGAGAAAGGGATAAACAAAAAGTGGAATATCCATACAATGGATTATTAGTCAGCCTCAAAAAAGAAAGAAGTCCTGATGCATCCTATAATATGTATGAACACGGAAAACATGCAAAGTGTATGAAAGCAGACACTAAAGGTTACATATTGAATGATTCCACTTATACAAGACAAACATCCAGAACAGATAAATTCATAGAGACAGAAAGCAGATTGGTGGTTGTCAAGAGCTGGAGGTAGGTGTGTGGGTCAGGGTAGGAAATGACTGCTTAGTTGGTATAGGATTTTCTTTCCATGTGATGAAGTGTTTCTGAACTAGATAGGAGTGATGGTTACGCAACAATGTGCATACACTTTTATGCCATTAGCACATTGAACGTTCACTTTGTGATGGTTAACTTACGCTTATGTGAATTTGACCTCAGTAAAAAAACAAGAGTACAATCTTCCCTAGGCTCACCTATTAAGTGCTTTTTCAGAATTCAGTGAATACTAAAAGCAGGCAAAAAATGCTTGGTGGTTATATGTAAATCCAAGTGCAGGTCCAGGCTCAGACAAATTATAGATTGGTTTTTCTCCTACAATTGTCTGGTCGGGCATTCAAAAGTTGGGTGTGATTTTGTTGGGCAGGACAGACCTTCCATTAAAAAATGTCTGGAGTCTGTAATCCCAATACAACCTCATATGTTTCCTCATCGGAGGAGGTAAAGCTGAGGCCCAGGGTCCAGCGGTGAGCGTCAGCGCCTTCTGCCCATGTCCTTGCAGCTACTGCAATAGTCTGTGCCCCCACCTGCCAGGTCCCTGTGCCCAGTGCTGATGAAACTGCCCCCCTGTCCTGCTCCAAGACAGGTTTAAAAGGAATCACTGTGAGACCTGTGGGATATCATTAAACACGTTAGGCCCTCTCCTTATTTTAAAAGAGAAAGCCTGGTACTTTATTTCCAGGCTGACTCTCCTGGTGCTGTTAGCAGAAGGTTGGCTTTCAGACACTGTTACATTTTGTTACTTTCAGGCTTTAGTGCCAAAGCCAAGGTGCTTAAATATGCTCCTCTGTGGCTCCACGTTACTTTGGCTTTCGGGAAGAAAATGTTACTGCTAATGCTGTTTGGCCTGATCTGGCTGCCTAGTCTTTAGAAACCAATTTCTCTTTGCTTTTCTAGCTTCGCTCCCCTGAATTCACCTTCTTGACCTGCCTTTTTCTGGGGGAAGCAGCAAGGAAACCTACTGGCATTAACTCTGGTAATGTCACCTTGTTGAACCCACAGACCCTTGGGAAAGAACTGCTAAAATGGAGGTGTTGGGACAGACAACTGTCTGAAAGATGGAGGGTGTAGCTGGTCAGGTGAGGGCACGTCCCTGTGAATACAATGCTCTTTGGTTCCTTTAAGGCCAGTATCACTTCTCTAGTTGTGTGTCCGAGGGGCCTTGGGAAGGACCATGCTGGGAAGGGCTGGGCACAGGAACACAAAAAGGGAGGGACCCAAAAGGGAGGGTGGGAACCCCTACCCAGGCTAGACCTGGCATGGGGAGCTAAAGGGAAGAACCTGGAAACTTCCCTATCCAGGCATCTGGGAGCAATTTCCTCTGTCTGTCAAAAGCAATGCATGTCTCAGATGCTTTTACTCTGCCCCCAGCTTTCTGCTTCTTGCCATCATTTTCTTCAGATGTTGACCAGGAACTCTGGGCCAGCCACGTGGCAGCAGCCTCATTTGTTTTTATTTAGTTCATATGAATGGGAGCAGTTTTGCACATAAAAAGATCCAAACGCACATTAATCACTAGCCACTTGCAACCCTCCCAGTGGACACTGGAGCTTCGTCTGTATTCGGCTTGCTCTGTCGGAACAGACTGTGGGATCCTGCTTCGTTCATTTTGCATCATTTCATGTGTACCTGGTTCAGGCCCTCTGTCATGAGGAAACATCGTAGGCAACCTAGCCATCCTTCTACTGCATGATGTCTGGGAGACCCCAAGTTCTCTTTCATGTAAATAACAGTTCAATTTTTTCCATCATACTTTCAATGTATATTCCTCCTTAAATGAATTGCCACGTTAAAAGGTATAAATTCTGTTGTTGCTTCCAGAATATTCTAGAATGATGGGCCCAATACGCACTGTCCTTGGGGAACCGGGTACCTCTCTTGCTACTGTCATTCATTCATTCATCCAATACAGGTGTTTGCTGGGTCAGAAGCTTGGAAATTGTGGCAAACAAGACACGGGCCTCGGTCCCTGTCCTCATGTCACATCCAGTTCCTGAGGTGATTTCTCAAGATGTGGTTCTAGATCACCATGTTGGAATCACCTGGGGTGGGTATTTATTAAAAATGAAGATTCTTGGGACTCACCCCAAACTGCTGAATCTGTAGCTCCACAGCTCAGGAATCTGCATTCCTAATAAATTTCCCCCATGCCCACTATAAGGCGCGCACCTTCGTTCTAATGGAATGAGTACAAGTTCCCTTCTGCTCAGAAGGAAAGATCAAGGACCCAGGATGGGGTGTGGGAGAATGGCTTGATGGGTCCACAGGAGCAGGAAGGTGACAGAACTGTGTAGGTCTTCTAGCCAGAATGTCACCTTCTGCAGGACATAGACAAAGCCACTGAGCCCAGGGCAGGCTGTGACTAAGGGGCTGATACGTTTTTGCTGCAGCTGAGCAGGTCCCTGTGGTGAGTGGAGCATCCCTCCCGTGAGCGGAGCAGCCTGGGCCGCAGGGTAGGATTAGAGCGTTTCCTGGTGTCTAGGTCACTGTATCCAATTAGTTGAGCGAAGCCAAGCAGCGCTGTGGAGGGGCAACATGTGACTGCTCTGGGAGGGAGCTATGGGAGGTGTGTGCCCACCCATTCCTGGTGTGCAATGACCAGGCGTGCAGAGTGATGAGCCTGCCTCCCTGCAGGACCGTCATGCTGGTTGAGATGGAGAGAGAGGTGACAAGCTGAGAAAGATCTGGCTACTCTGCCAAGTGAGGGGAATGTGCAAGTGTCACCGTGTGATCCGGGGAAGAGGGCTGGAACCAGCTGTGTGGGCGTGGCTTGGGCATGCCACCAAGCAGCACAGCCAGGCTCCGTGGAAGTCGTGGCTCTTATACCTGGAAGAGATACAAACCTGCAAGTGTCAAACATATGGCCCTAGGAATTCCTCCAGGCTTGTGACAGCCAGTGGCCAAAACTGGGGTGTGCTTAGCTTTCTCCAGGTAGGGCTGACCCCTACCAGCCTGGACACCCGGTGTCTCCCATAGTGCACAGCCTGGGTCTCTGCTCCACGGCTTCTGAATTGACCAGAGACACACGTCCATGGTTCTTCAGGCACTTTTTGGGGAGCTGCCTGCCATTGTGTGATGGCCCTGGGCCCAGGGCAGGCCCAATTTTTGTTTATTTTCCTATTTGGAACAGCGTCCTTGAGGTGGTGCAGGCTGGTACCCCCAGACCAAAAGCAGCTGGGGGCCTTGTTGCCTTGCTCTTGATAGAGGCCAGGGTCCCCTTCGTGTGGCTCACAGCAAGGAGTTTGCTTGGAGCAGCAGTGAGCCCAGCATTTGTTTTCATTAAAGCCTGAGTCACCGTATATAGTCTACTAGGTTGAGTTCCAGTTTGGAAATGCTCCCTGTGTGGCTTTATTTCTTAATTCAGGAAAATGAACATCAGTCATTTTCCTGGCCTGCCCCCTTGGTCCTGATCATGTCAGGACAAAATACTCGACCCCATAGAGGTCACCTTTTTAGGATGCAAAGTGACTTCTGTGTGAGCAGAGGGGAAGGGCCTGGGTCTCCAGGAGTACAGCCCCTCAGGGCCTCTCAGTGGGCTGCTCACCTCTCTTGTTTTCCAACTACTGGGGGTGGTGGTGGGGATTAGCAGAGGTGTAGAAAGACCAGGCGAGCCTACCAGGAAGTGGGTGTGACCTCACTGATATGAACTCAAACTGCTTACTATCTGTGCTGGGAACAGAGGATGTGTGTGCGTGTGTGCATGCGTGTGCATGCGTGTGCATGCGTGTGCTTCTTCCAAGAGCACTCCTGTCATAGTGGGTTGAGAAGCAGAAAATGAAAACAAACAGTTGGGGAAGAACACCTATTGATCAGCAGCAGTGCTGTATTTGGTGTCTGCTTGAAGGGACTCAGTAATTGTAAGTAATCAAAAAGAGAACAGAGCAAAGCTGAGCGAACACTTCCCACCCTTAAATGCCTCACTGTTGCCTTTCACAGGATGAGTTTCTCGTGCCGAAAATCTGTTTTCAGTTGGGCTGAAAAACTGCCCCTTGAGTCATAAATGTTTCTATATTTGTAAGGCTTTTCACAGTTGACAAAGGATTTTTGCAACGTTTTTTCATTTGATCCTACCCACAGGGGTGGGGTGACGAGCCCAAGACTGCAGAGCAAGAGAACAGCACAGTGGAGCTGGATTCTGCTTGGATGCGTCCCTGTTCAGGTCAGGGGGCAGCTGAATTGCTTACACTCAGGCGGCTGTGGTTGTGGAGGGGCTGCTGAACTCGAGGTAGGAGAGGTCTGCATTTTACATCTTGCTCTGCCATTGGCTTTAGGGTAGGCTGACCAGAAGTACCTTTTTAAATGGGACAGAAAACAACACTACTGTCCTGCTTCAAATGGGTATGTATGTATGGTCCGCCTAGTCTCATTGGGCTACATTCAAGGTGTCAGTAGGCTGACTATATGCACCATTTGAAACGGGACAGTACCATTGTTTTCTGCCCCATTGATAAGGGTATGTCTGGTCAGCCTACTTTAGGGAATCTCTCAGCCAAAGTTTTTCTCCTGGGCTGAGGGAGGTGACATGGACTCAGTCTCAGCAAAGAAAAAGGGTCAAGGGGGCTCTTCTCCTATGGACAAAGGGCTTGTGCAAATATGGAGACAGCAACAAATGGAGTCCTGGAATAGTTTCAGGTACAACTACTCTGCTGACTCATACTCTCAGGAGCCATTCTAGTTCACCTCCAAAGCTGCGTCATGTCTCATGATACCTGGGGCCTCTCAGGAAGAGGGATGAGCCCAGGGGAACAGTCCAAATCAAGTATCAGCAGATTTGCTTCAGCATAAATGTTCTATGGTTCCTCGGAGATTACTGTCATCCCTGGGACACAAGGGTCATCCTCAGAATCATGAACGTTAATAATATTCATATTAATATGAAGAAGGGCCTTTATAATGTAGAGTCGATGTTTCATTGTTTTAATGCATTTTGATATTAAATGAATATGTAAATGATGTCCAAATTACTGAAATCTGCAAGTTAGCATCTGTTCTTTTTGAGTCAACAAGAAGCTTTTAATTGTTATGATTATTAAAGTCTACAGACGCAGTCTTTTTCTGGGTTTCAATCAGGAATGCAATCTGAAGTTGCCACTGTGTGCTGACCCCTGAGCTACATTATTGGTTTCCTATTTATAGGTATGTCCAATGCTTATCGTCTCTGGACATAGATGAACAGCGAATATTGCTAAAAATACCACTTTGTGTGAACTTGCCAGTTCTTTGTTTTTTGGTTTTTTGGTTTTTTTTTGTAAATAATTAAGCTAAGTTTCGATCAATCATTTCTCCCATATGTCCCTGAACTTCCATATGAGGAACTGAGCTCCTTTAATAAAGTAGACCAGAGATAGATGCAGGCACCTTTTTTTTCCCTTTGCCTGGCTAAATTTACTGTCAAAGTAACTAGCCATAGAGGACATAGATACTTTCCTTGACTGTGCATTGTGTGAGCTGAACTGCATAGCACTGACTTCCCCACTGTTACCACTGACAGTGAACTCCTCCACAGGCGAGAGGAACCCCCCTTCACGCACAATCAGTACCAGCTGTAGTCCAATTAAACTCAACAGTGAACAGGTGTTCACTGTGATGACTTCCACACAAAAGCAGGCTTCCATTTAATGCTCTTTACATCCGATACACTAACAGCCCCAATGAAAGGGAGTAGTAGAAAAGGAGCCGGAATTCAGTGGAGGAAAAACAGCAACTTCCAAATTCCTCCACAATCAGCCTCAGAAGCCCCAATTAGTCTCAACATTTCACAGGTGTCCGCGGGAGGGTATTTTTATGCAGAATCTACTTGCCAGTGGTCCCTTGAGAACTTCCCTGAAAACATTTTGAAGTTTTTCAAATTCAGGCAGCTCTCTCATGTTACCATGCCAGCACCAGTTATTACCACACTTCAATGGCTTTCAGGAGTCTACCCAGCTAGACATGTGTGGCAGAAATATTAATTACACCCATGTAAACCCTACAAATGCTCTTGGCCCATTGCGTTTCCCTCCAAATTCTTACACATCTGGTCCTGGGCTCCAGTACAAATAGAGAAATCCCAAGTGCACTCCTTGGGGGAAGACTCTTGAAGATGGCATTCCTCTCATTGTATGCGTCAGTGAGTGCATGGCCACAACACGAATTGCCGTGGAAGAGAGGCATGACAATGAGGTGCTTCCTTGCTGCTGGGAATCCAGGCCCCGTTAGGACTGGCTGGCAGCTCAGGACCCAATTAGTCACTCTTGGTGGCTCATCCCAGGCTTGATGAAGGATGACTCCTTCCAAGGGGACCCTGGTGACCGAGCCGGTGGCACTCTTTCTCCAGACCCCTCATCCCACAGCTGGGTGATCACTGACACCCAGTGTGCTGCTGGAGTTGGCACCTTCTTTGAGTTTGCATTTACAGGGAGTTGTCACCCCTGTAAAGGACAGCAGAGAAAAGGAGTGGGTAGGTCCGAGGCAGGGACTTCAGAATCCTGCCTCTCAATTCACTTTGGGAGGAAGGCACAGTCCTAAGTGTACCTCCTTTCATGATGCATGCATGGAACCATGCTTTTCTTTGGTCAGGAGCAATTTGATAACTCCCAGCAGAAGGAAACCTGGGTAAAAACCAACCTTCGATGTGGAGCAAATGCTGGTGAGGCTGTCATTGGAAAACTGGTGCGTTTTTATCACTGAAGCTGGACCTGTGACCAGAAAATTCCATTCCCAGTTATAATCCTGTCACAGATTGTGGTAGGCAGACACTCAGGTGGTCCCTAATGACCCTTACCTCCTGGAATTCATAGTCATCTCTTTCCCTTGAGGGTGGAGGGGACCTGTGACCTTTTTCTAATAGCATGCAACAACTGTGATGGGATATGACCTCTGTGATTATGTTACAATAATTGTAACTTCTGTTTTGCTAGCAGACTCTCGCTTGCCTCCTTGGCTTGCATGCTGTGATGTTGGAGAGACCTATGTAGCAAGGATCTAAATGCGGCCTTTGGCCAACAGCCAGCTAGGAACTGAGGCCCTCAGCCCAGTGGTCTTCCTTCCCAAAAACTGAATTCTGAACCACAATGGGCTCTTGGAAGCAGATCCTTCCCCAGTTGAGACTTCAGGTGAGACCCTAGTCCTGGCTGACACCTTGCTTATAGCCTGTGAGAGACCCTGAAACAGGGGACCCAGCTAAGCTGTGTTCAGACTCTTGACCCACAAGAATTGTGACATAATGTGTGTGGTTTGAAGTTTGTGGTAATTAGTTACACAGCCATAGGCAACAAATACAGAAATGCTTACAAATGTGCACCCAAGTGCATGTGAAGAATTTTTATAGTGGCATTCTTCATAATAATGAAATAGAAAACAACTCAAAAATCCATGGATAATATGATGGTTAAATACACTGTGTTGTGTTCATATAGTGGAACACTCTCAACAAGAAGAAAATAACCATCTTTAGCTACATGCAACAATATGGGGAATCTCACAGATAACTGAGTGAATAAAAAGCCAGACACAAATACATACTGTGGGATTCAATTTACATAAAGCTTAGGATGGTGGTGGCTTTGGGGGTAGGCAGTGACAGGGAAGGGACATAGCGAAGCTTTGAGATGCTGATAAATGCCCCATATCTTAATTGGGAGCTGGTGACAGGGCTGTTTTGCAAACTTTTATCTATGTATGCTATAAGTTTAAAAGTTTAAAAGAGAAAACCCACTTTTTTCTTTTTCCCCAGTAGGTGATCTATTCAGCATAGGATATTAATAGACATGTGGTTAGAAGGGTCCATTATCTTGGCAGGCACAATATCATTGCACATCTAACGGGAGGTAAGCTGAGTTGTAGAAGGGCTCAGAAGGGTCAAGGGAGTTGTAGAAGTCACGCTTCCAATTCTTGTCAGAGCAGACACTGCAGAGCAGCTTCCTTTTGTATATTCTGTTAGATGTGAAGGCCGTCTGACTGTGGACTGTCCTCCGTGACTCTCCATGCTTGGATCCCTTTCTTCCCCATCTGATAAGATTGCCTGTTGATGCTGCAAACGCATTTAAAGAAGGTTCCTTTTCCAGATTGCCTGGTGCCTGGCTCAGTCTTGTGCGTTAAATGGGCCAATACCCAATAAGAAGGCATCTCTGGGGCCCTTGCTGTTTTCAAGCTTCCACCTTGTTCCGTTTCACTTGAACCCTCCTTGTCATTGGATTGCAGGCTAATTTCGCTAATCATGGCTAGAGATCTTCACCCGATCTTATCCACAGTCTAGTTCTCACCCAGTACAACTGAAATTCAATATCCTTCCCTGGCACTGAATTTGGCAGTCTTCTTTCTTTCTTTCTTTCTTTTTTTTTTTTTGCCTTGACGGGTACTCATCTTTGAGTGTGTGTTTCCTGCCAGTAGCTCTGGGGTTACAACCTTGACTGGGAAGCCTGCAAGCATCTTGCTGTGTCTGCCTCAGTCTCTGCAAGAAAGGAGAGAAGCATTTTGTTTTTAGCCGAAGATCTACAAATATCCAATTTCTCCCTGGTCCACATAAGTCCTTAAATTCCATTTTAAGAAAACGTTAGTTGGCATAGGTGTGATGCATGAACTCCCTGCCCTTCCCCTTTTCTCCTCTTCCAAGCTCTGAGAGCTAGATTATAAAATAAATACCACGGATGAAGTCTGCCATCCATAGAAGCACCTTAGAGACAAAGTATCTGCGGTGTCAGGAGAAGGCAGAGGATGGGTATGGCTGTAACCCCATCGATGGTGTGAACATGTCTAAAGAAAGTATGTGTCAATCAGAAAGGGAGTTGGTAAGTACAGAACTCAGACAGAGGACAGACCAGAGGCAGCCCTGAAAAGCCGGTAGGAATGTCCCAGTGGTGATGGCTTCATCAGGCCCCAGCCACCTGATGCCATCTAGCTTTCAAGTCATCTAACTAAACTGCCCTTGTTCTGATTCCAAACTCACTGGGGAGCTTTCTGATGATAGTTTATTTCCGGGGTAGATTTTCTTCAGGGAGAAAAAGTGCCGGGGACAGGAGTGTGAGTATTTGACCTTTCTGACAGCGGCATATCTCCTGGTCAATAGAGGTCTTGATGTTTTGGTGACAAGTTTTGGTGTCTCATGAGTTTAATTCACATAAATCAGTCTCCCTCCCCCACCCCCCACTTAAGTCAGACACACGCTGGAACACTAACAAGATTGAATTCTTGGACCTGTGAGTCTTCTGGCCAGACCTTGGACTGTGAAAAATTCATTAAGATAATGCCACTTTGGAAGGCCTTTTGGTAGACAGCCAGCCAGCCATTTCCTGGTAATATTCAATATGGCTTTGGGCCCACTTTCAAAAATCCTGATGGCTTCTAACTGGATTGAGAGGAAGAGAAAGAGGGAGCAGAGAGAAGAAGGGGTAAAATGGGGTAGTCCGTTCACATTAGTTTTCATTGAGGCTACACATGAAAATGGAATCTTACTGCAGATAGACTACTTATGTGTTTCTTAATTGGAGAGAGGCACCCTTCTGGGAATATATGTGCCTGTGTGCTTCCGATGAGAAAAGATATGGGATCAAACTCAGCACATCTTTCTGGAAGATTAACGTTTCTCGCTGACTTGGGGAAAGGGAGAAGTTAAGACATTAATAAGGTAAAGGCTTACTAGTTACCCAGAATTGTTGCTGGGTAATTAGGGACTATATTTCCCAGCTCTCCTTGCATTGAAGTGGGACCACATAATGAATTCTTGCTTATGGGGTGTGGGGAGAATGGCTGTCAGTTCTGGGCTCCAGCCATTAAGATGACTCAGAGGAGGTGCTGCAGGACAGGAGAGTCCGGAGATCAAGGGGCAGGCTGTCCACCCGCCAGCCACGCCCACACGGGCTTCCTGTGAGCGCAAAATACATCCTCAAGTGTTAGATCTCCCAGGATTTGGGCTTGATCTGTTACAGCAGATAACATTACTCTCATAGAACTGATAAGTAGTTTAAATATTTCTCCATGAGAGCAAACATCAGATGCTAGAATGTAAAGGTGACATGAATCCTTAAGTTAAAACAGAGACTTCGAAGGCATATTTTGCTCTTGGCAGGTGGTTGGCACTCTCCCTGGGTGCCCAGAGAGTAATTCATTCACTGTGCTCTGCTGTTGGGGGAACTTGATGGGAAAGTTTGACATGGGCCAGACAAATTCATGTAACGGGACAGTGAAAGTTGTGGTTGTCCTCTAGGCAGTAGGGTCTGTAGTAAGTTCTCACTCAAGGCCAGATTGCAGTAGGTGACATTAGATTTCGGATCCCCTTTCCTCAGTCTCTTACCCCCAAACTCACATGGCTCACACTGCCCGTCAGTGCCCTGGTGTGCTTTTTAGACAAAACCCTCATGCTCTGGCTCTTCCCTGATCTTGAATGTCCATCTCAGCTTATATTCCATTAGGGGCCTGCTCTTTGGTGGGGCTCATATGTTCGAATAATTCGGGCTAAGAGGTAGAGAGGACAAGTGCATGGTACCCCTCCTACTAAAGCACTTTCCACACCCCTGCAGACATCGGTGATGCCCCAGGCACTGCTTTCTGCCGAGCCAGCGGGGGGCCGCAGACGGAATTCCAGGCAGTTCTCAGGAGCCCAGCAGCCTGGCTCTTGAGTTGGATTCACCTTGCCACCCTGGGTGAATGATTTGTTCTCTCCCCCTTCTCCACTGTTCCTGAGCCAGGGCACCCTGACAGGGCCACATCGATCCTAGTTGCATCATGGGTAATCTCTCCCAGATACTGTTTGCTTCTCAACGCGGTTTTCATCACTCTATTAACTAAAAGAAGAATCTGGAAATTTCCAGCACTCTGGCAGCTCCAGTAGGAGAGATTTGGGGCAGGGGACCATTTTTCTATTGCTCCTCAAATTATACCACTAACCTGCTGCCTTCTTCAATTCAACTCAGCTCGATAGATATTTATCTCACTTACAGTGAAGCGGGCTTTGCCTAGGAAGTCACATTTAACACCATCACCAGCGAGTTTTTATTGAGCACCTGCTGTGTACATGGCAACAAGCTAGGCGCTCAGGTGTTTCTTCTGTGATTATGTTGACGAACAAGCACTGTATAGAGAGGCTCTCTTCTCTTTCTCCCTCTTCTTTCCCCTCTCTCCCCTTCTCTCTCCCTCCCTCTCTCACCTACCCCCCTTCTTCCTTCCCATTTTTCTTTTGGGGGAACTGACTTCCTAGAGGAACCCTCCCGTTCTGCTATCTGGGCCACCTACACTGTTTTGGCTACAGTCATGGTCCTTCCCCACGTATGCCGCAATGAGGTAGCTCTTTGCCCCTGTGCTGGCCGTGAGGGGCAGGATTTGTGCCCCTTCTCCAATGTTCCTTAGCCAGGACATCCTGATAGGGCCACAGCTTTCTCTGCAGGGACCCCCGAGTCTCGGTGGCCAATAAGACATTTCTGGGCACTGCCTTTTTAGGGCTGCTATCCTGAAGTGCTGCTGGTATAAAAAGAGCACGTTTTTTAACCCTTCACCTTTATGTTTTGAGGGAAGGGGACTTCAATGGGCAGGATTCCACCTCATGTTCTAGACTGGTAAGGGCAGACCCATCTGCCCCCTCCCCACCCCTGCCCCGGGGAAATGTGTCTAATTAGATGACTGGCTGCCCAGCCGAGCTGCGGCCATTCTGGCAGCTACAGAAGAGAAGCGGGGGAGGCAGCGGCCGGGACTCAGGGTTGGAAATGTGCCCCCCAGGTGACAGCTAAGTGCATGGGGACCTACCAAGGCCATGGAAATGGAGATCGAAAGGCATGGCTGGGTGGGCAAAGGCCAGAACTCCGCTTCTCCCAGTGGGAGCTACCTGTTGGATGCTGGGTTTCCATCCGGCTGGGCTAGGAGGGCAACGCTAGCTGTGGGCACAGTGGGAAGGTCTGCAAACATATGATTAGTTAACGAGCAGTTGGATTTTGCAGAACACAGCCAAATCTGCAGAAGGGTGGCAGCTGCTACACTGAGCAGAAGCCCTAGGAAAGCCCTAAAGTTGTGGACTCTGCACATTTCCCCCCACCCCTGCCTAGGAGGCCAGTCCAGAGCAGTCCTTCCAGGTCTTTCCTGGAGGCCTCAGGAAGCCAGAGGTGGTGATTTGTTGAGATCTGTCCGAAGAGCCGTGGCTGCCAAATCGCACAGACAGCTGCAGTCAGTGGTTTTCTTCATGCTGTTCGATCCATGCCGTGCATTTTATCAGCTGCATCTCTGCTCAACCCCAGATTTCTTGGGAAATCATCATAACTGCATAAAAAGTCAAAATCCTGAATCTTTTCCTTTTCTGCCACATTGCTACGTTTGTTAACTGTATCATTAGCTGGAGATGATAATGGACCCCAGCCTCATTTTTTTCCCCAACTTGGGCATTTCACTGAATCCAGGTAGGAGGACAAGGGACTGTGTGTATCCTGCTCTCCACACCTCACACATGCTTCCTTCCAGAAGTGGTAGTGGTGACGGGAGTGAGAAAGAGACATCCCATTATGTTTGCCCTGGGAATCTAACCTAATTGGGATTCTGCAGGCAGCCTGGCTTTATCTGCCCAGAATTTCTTTGCATAAAAGCAAAATGCTTTTTTTCCCTCCTGAATAGCTTTTTGGTCAGTTTCTCAGTAGGGTAATGGTAAAATCTGGGACCTGGCTTTTGTTATCTTCTTTCTGGTTTCAAGACAGAGTCAACCTACAGTAATCCCTGAGCTTGTTACTACTTATAGGAGACTGCAACATTGACACACAGTAGCATTTGAGAGTTACCATAGTCTAAAGGAATGAATTTCGTGGCTTCTCTTGTTTGACCATCAACTTGGCTGAAATTGAATCATAGAATCTTATCATTGAGTGGAAACTTGCAAATATTAATAACTTATTTCAATCCTTTCATTTTCTAGATAAGGAATCTGAAGTACAGAGATGACTTACATGCTTAAAGATCCAGATCAGTGGCAGCAATCTCCTGTTATGTTTTCTGGTTACAAACAACAGAAACCAACTCCAGAAAACTTTACCTAGAGTTTATTGGAAGTTCTACAAGAATACTGGAAACCTCCAGAAATGGCCGAGAACCTGGAGAACCAGATCTGGAAATGGATTAGAAACAAGGCGTCTCTACGAGGGTAGGAAGGGGGCCATCCAAGGAGGGTCTGCTATTAGGAGCAGGCTGGTCAGCACAGTAAAGAACCTCCATTTTTTCAGTCCCCATGTAACTCAGCTGGCCTCTCAGCATCCTTGCAGTGGGCATTATTGGGCTCACCTTGTGGGAAAATGCTGTCTACACAGGCCTTGTTCCCTTGGAGGTCACCTGAAGATGGTTCCCTTACATGCTCTGGGATTCCTGCCTTTTTCTGCCTAAGGGCATGCTCTGCCCTTGGGGACATGATAAGCTGATGGCAGGGCAGGCAGAAACTCTGTGGACTCCACGCCCCAAGATGGATCCTCAACTAATGAGGGACAGGAGCTGATGTATAAATATCCCGGCTTCCATGCTCTTGGGGAGATCCTCTGAGGAGTGTTCCCACATGGTTTCTCTGAGGGTCCCAGATGGGATGGAGCCTCAGATGCCTGCAGCAGTCAGGTGGTTGTTTGCCTACACTTTTCTCCTTTCCTCTCTCACTTCCTCTTCTTTACATTGCTTCCTGGGATCACCTCTGAAATAAAAGGCACACTTTCCAATGTTTTAGGGTCTGCTTTTGGGAGACCTAAATGAAGACAGGTCTCTTGCTAGCACCTTGGTTAGGGAAAAACCTGCTAGCCATGATGCTATATCCAGTGGGGAGAAAATGATTCTCCTAAAGGACACCTTTCAGAAGGTGTCTTACGGGGGAACTTCAAAATAAACATCCACAACAGTAGCCTACCAACCTCTTGTATTTATACATCGGTTTGTGGACTGCTTTATGACGTCCATGCTCATTACAGCTCACAAAGTTATTCTTCAGAATACCTCAAAAATCTCTTGTTTTTACAGCCCCCGCCTGGGTCAGAGCCTGTTCATTTTCTCTCTGTAGCCCTTGTCTCTTTCTTTTCTTTAGACACCTTGAAATTCATCCAGATAATGTGGTCTGCCCAACTACAGACATTTCCCAGACTCCTTTGCAATTAGATGTGGCCAGGTGACTAAGTGTGAATCAGTGGGAGGCAAGTTAAAGTAATGATGCAGTTTCAAGGCATTTCTTTTCAAAATAAATTACTGTCCTTTGTCTCCCCTTGTCTCACCATAGGTTCACATAATTAGAGTGTTCATACTCCTTCATTGGTCCATACATGCCCTTCCATCCAACTATATTTATTTTTTATGTACTAGGTAGCTATTAACTCAGTATTCAACACAAAAACCAGAATTATGACAATAAACTAAGTTTATGGCCCTCCCCTGGTCTAACCTTTTGCTTCTTCCCCTCACCCAAGTATCCAGAATCTGAATTGTGTACCCACTGTGCCTTTCCTTTCCTTTCCTTTCCTGTTTAGATG
>PVKE010036727.1:0-16253 GCA_004027555.1 Craseonycteris thonglongyai | reverse complement strand
ACAAATTTTATCAAATAAATTTTAAAGTAAATCTTAGAGGTATTTTCAAAGAATAGCATATGTTTTTATGGGGTTTTTGTTTGTCTTTGTAAACTCTAACTATAGATTGCTTGCTAATGAAATGTCAGCTAATAGGAAAGATCTTAACTGCTTTCAGACAATGAAATAGGTCACTTAGATTGTCAGATTTTCAAAATCTTTATTTGTTGTCCTCATTAGATTTTAACCTTAAATTGATAGGTCAAGGCTACTCATGAATCAAATAGCTGGTTAGTTATAGTCTGGTATCCAACATTTAAAAGCCAGAGAGAGATCTATAACTAAAGTTCAACAGAATTCCACAGTTTTATCATAGCTAGGTTATCATTATTTACTTGTTTTTGTTGTATTTGCTACAGAAGAAAGTTGACAGTGCCTCCCAGGATTTTCAGAAATAACAATGGCTTACGTGCATAAACCCAACTGCCCACTCATTTGCTCTGTCCTTGGCAAGGACTCACGGTTGTCATGGAGCAACATGAATTAACTTGTTTGAAACCTGAGTTCTTATGTTCATATAAAGTCTTGGACATGGATCAACTGCTTTCATACGCATTGAATTGCCTTTTTGACATCTCTAGTTGAACATCCAACAATCATCTTAACTTTAACAGGTCTAAAACCAAACTAAATTTATATACAACCTTACTCCACTCTTGCCAAAGCAGTTCTTCCAGTCTTCCCTATCTCAATGAATGGAAACTCTTTTTGTAGTTGCTAAAACTATAATAAAAACCTTGCAGTCATCCTTGACTCCTCACACACAGCCTAGGCAGACCTGGTCTTACTGGCTTAAAATAAACATTCAGAATAAATTCAGAATCTATCTCCCAGGTAAAATCTGACCTAAGGCACCACCAACCACTCGCCTTCCCCAGATAATATTAGAAGTCTCCTATCTGGTCTTTTGTTCTATTCCTCCTGCAGTACATACTCGTTCATCAAATGATCCTTTTATAACACAAATCAGATTATGTCAATTCTTCAGCTAAAACCCTTCAGTGATTTCCAGTTCACTGAATAAAAGCAAACAAAACTTAAAGAATCGTCCTGTTCACAAAGTATTTTTCAAAGTCGCCAACTATCACTCTTGACTCAAATACTCTTAAGAGCCTTTGCATTTACTCTTCTGTCTACCTGCATTGTCTTCCCCCAGAAGTTCACATGGATCACTCCTTTTCTCCTTTCAGGTATCTGCTCAAATGTCACCTTCTCAGAAAAGCTCTGTGTGACAACTTCCAACCACCTATACTCCCTATGAGCTTTCCCACCAATGCCACTATACTTGATTTTTCTCTATAGCACTTCACCCTCTGATAGTATATGTTTATGAGTTTATTATGTTTTTCTTTTCCATTTAGCATGTAAGCTCCAGGAGCACAGGGACTTGGTCTATTCTGATGTTACTCCTGTATATTCCCAGCACCTAGAGCAATGCCTGGCGATTCAGTAGGCATTCAGTAACAATTTATTGAGTCAGCTTAATCCATACAATTTTGCCATAAACACATTAACCCTTGCCCCACTTCATAGATCAGAAAATTGAGGCCCACAGAGGTTAAGTGGCACATAGGTCATGTAGGTAACAGAACTGCAATTCAAACCCAGTTTTAAATTGAACCTTTCATTCCCCAATTACAGAGATTTAAATTGATTATATCTCTGGAAGAAGAAACACTTGTTCTTAGATTTTACACTCTGGTATAAATTATATCAGATCATTCTCTAAACCAGGTCTGTTGGGAGGGACGAGAGAGAGGTAATACAAGGTGGGAAGAAGGTTAGGAAGAGATTTTGAGTGCCTGTCTTTCAGTTTTGCCAAGGGGCCTCTTTTCAGATGCACTTGGAACTTTTCCCCCAATGGGTTTCTAATTCACAGACACTGAGTTATTAATTCTGTGGTGAACAGTCAATATAGATTTCTGGATTTTGCTAGACCTAAGCTAAAATAGAAGTCATTTGACATTTTATAGGCCATTTTCACTAACTACTGTCAAAAACAGCCTGTGTCTTCAGTATCATAACTGGACTATAGTATTGCTTACATCTCACGAGTCAGTCATTTTTCTTTTTAGTCTGTTCTCCTTTTGATAAACCTTTAAAAAATGCCATGCTATATTTTAATGTTGTGTGAAGTTTTAAATTGAATGTGATGAATAAAAATAGATCAAAACAGTAGTCATTGTCTTCTCCTTTTGAAACAACACACATTATATCCATCTGTGTGTCCAGTCCCAGCCCCACGTACCACCAATTTAAGAATTACTAAGAAGTGAGCTTGGATTTTGTTTGTTCATTTTCAGGTCAAAGAATACCAACTTTATTTTTTCTAAACCAAATTAAATATAGCTATAAGCTTGTAGAAAACTAGCCATTAGGTTGACAGGACATACAATTTAGTCATATTTTAGAAGGATTCGTCTCTCCTTTGCTTTCTACTCTCTAATAGAGTTTCAAATTTGGAAGAACAGCCCTTAGTTTATCATTGTCTCCACAGAAATGCTTATTGCCCAAGCCAACTCGATCTATTCAGGTTGAATCAACTCAGCCACCTGCACCGTTGCCCAATCTCTAATGGAATGGGTGTGTGATCAGCATCTTTGATACCTACTCACACTCCCCCTCTAAATCTTGCCATAGACACGGGGGTTTCAAATAAGTGTTTTGCTGTGCCCCTCCATGCTCTGGAGTCCTTTCTCTGTGGAATGTGACCTCACTCCATATGGGACTTGGTGTTTGTTGATATTACTGTCATCATAACTGGGAGGAGTAGACAGCCTAAATTCTTTCCCATAGGATGTTTTTTACAGGAAGGTTAAATGAACAAAGGAAACTGGAGTGAGACATTCAGATGTTTGAAAAATGAGAAGCTCTCTTGCCGTCACAGCCAGGGAAAGATAGCAACTCACTTATCAGAGAGGTGATTGTTTCCAAAAAGTAGTCACATATATAGATAAGTAACACTCCCTTCACAAGGTTTTCTGGAGAAAAAAAGAGTGGGGTAACTTTAAGATAAAGCCTTCAGGATCCCAAACATCAAAGAGTAGGGATCCACTAGTCACAGAAAATAGTGAACACTGGGAACTCTGAAGCACCACAAGTCACAGAATAGCTTGCAAAGAGGAAAACCTTCTTTCTGCACAGCTGAGCTAGAAAAAGCTTCAAACTTGGCATTTTCCTAACTTTGTAGGAAAGAGCCCCTGATGAGACCAGATCAAGACATGCAACAGACACCCTGTGTTTGTTAAGTGTCTGTAAATTTAAAAATAAATCATATTTTATTCCCCACTTGAGAAATGATATGGGAAAATGGTATTCTATTTGTAAGAAAAAGTCGTATGATTCTCTGTTTAAATGTTACTTGTTTGGATAGTTGCATGTAATGTTATTTTGTTAGGGTTGGATGCAGTAGGAAGGGCCATTAATTTTTAGGACTACCAGCCAAATATCAACCCTTTAAGGCAATGATCAAGTTTCCTTAATTTTTTTTTTTTTTCCTTAGAGTTGGAGCTGGATCTATTGATAAAATAGGAGCCTCTTAGAGATATGCTCAACAAAGCCCAAGGAAATTTAAGCAGGGAGGAAGGAATGTTCTCATATCCCAGCTGGCCAAGATCGGAGTCAGCATGTAATCATAGCTGCTCACTAAATTATGGGAAAGATATGTTCAACTGGTCTTTGCAATATGCAGGTCGTACACTGTGAAAAGTAAGGAGAAACCAAGTCAGACAAGTTAAAGATTGTAAATGAAGTGGATCTAGGATTAGATAGCTATACTGATCATACAGGTATAGCTTACTCTAAGCAGATATATTTTCCTTATGATATCAGTATGTTACCAGAATCCTACCAAAAGTTCTTATGAGTTGGTTGCTTTTTAAAATGTATTTTGAGAGAATGCCAGAATAGTTCAACAGGCTGAGCACTTGCCTTTCAACCACAATGTGAGGGATAGAATCCAGGCCCGGCCCCTTCCCCAGCCCTGGCCCATGCAAACGCATATGCTGAGCTGTGGCACAACTGGTAACTGACAGGATGGCAGTGAAGGTTCTCACCTCCCATGCTGGAGGCCCATGGTTTGGTTCCCACCCTGCTGTTCTGGGCCCTCCCCCTTTCTCTCTCTCTCTCTCTCTCTCTCTCTCTCTCTCTCTCTCTGTCTGTCTGTCTCTCTCTCTCTCTCCTCTCAAACAATAAAATAAATCTTTTAAAAAATAAAATGCATTCTAAGTTTGATATGTAAAGCAGAAATTTATTGAGATCTTACTACTTTTGAGGTCCTTAATATACAGCGATGAATAGAATACAACCCTGGGGAGCATGTAGACGAGAACAATAGTTAGGAGCAAATGGATTAGTCCAGGCAAGAACAGTATGAAAGCTGAGTTTTGGGGATGAAGACAAAGTAACAATACATGAGGGTTTTTTTTATTCCTTTATTCAGTAAATAAATACGTGTACTGTGCACTAGTGCAGATACTGTACACATAGAGGTGTCTCTTCTTGCATAGAGTTTACATTTCAGATATGATAGAACAAGATTTCTCAACTTCAACATGATTGACACTTTGGGAAAGACCATTTTTTGGCATGGAGGGCTATCTTTTTCATTGTAGGACGGATGGCAGCATCTCTGGCCTCTACCCACTGCATGACAATAGCAGTCTGTTTTCCTCCCCGCACCCCTTCTTTATAACAGAAATGTCTCCAGATATTGTCAAGTGTCCTGTGAAGCACTGCTTTAGTAGTGACTGATTTGAGTCAGCTATGAGGACTCTGGTTTCTCATCTGAATGACCAGGTGGAGACATGTTTCTTACAAAAAACCTATAGGACATCTGGATGGAAAATGTTTGTTAGGCAGCTTTACAGATCTGGAATTTAAGTGAATGTGAGCTAGAGATGCAGATTGGGTGGTTAAAATTATAGAATAAATGACCTCACCTATAAAAAAAGTGCAATTTTCAACCCAAACTGATTTTTTGGAACTATAAGTTTTGAGAATGGATTTCCCAAAGACTGATAGTTTTAAAAAATTAACAATACTCACATTTTCTCTTTTTCATTATGTTCTCAGTGTTTGAGGATTGGGAATTTTATTTTTCCATATAGGGTGCATAAATATGTATGCCTTAAAAAATATCATATTCTCCTTAAAAGACTCATTTGTTGTTAATAAACCATAAAGGCATGAACAGTTAAGCCAGTCAAATAAATTAATCTTCCCACAAGTACCTAAATAAGGACTAAAAAATCAAAATAATTACCTGTAGTTGAAATATATAAGGGCTGTCCAGAAAGTATCCAGCCATGTGATATGAAGAATAGAGGCATTTATGGCTGCATATTTTTCTAAACAGCCCTCATACTTAGGCAGGGGAATGGACTAAATGTCCTTGAAGCTCCCCTTGCGCCTGAATTTCAGTTCCAGTTTTACTGACATTATGGTGGTTATGGAGAATTATGTGCTAGACACTACCCTCTATTTTTTAATGCTTAGTATTTTATATTAACATTATACTGTACTTTTATACTCATTATCTCACTTGATTCTCTCACTTTGAGAGGCAGACTTCATGATCTCAGGAAACTAAAAATTAGATTAAGTAATGTGATTATGATCACATAGCTAGTAAGTACCAGGGTCAGGATTAGAATTCCTGGCTTCCTGGTTTCCAATCCAGCAACTCCCACCTTTCACACCTGAGGTAGGGGAGCTATGAAGTGATGCTAAACACACAGGAATTCAAGTTATTTCCAACAGTCATACATTTAATCATCCCTTTCATTCTTTTCTGTAGTTATTGCAAAAATATCCTTTTTGCCTTTCTCTTTATTGGAGAATTAGGTTTAAATAAGGTTTTTATTTTGGCATTTGCCAAATTGCAAACTTGAGTATGTACAGTGTATTTATATTTCCCTTATACTTGGCCAGTAACTTGTCGTAATCTCTACCCCTATAGATTAAATAAAAACAATCGTTTATACAACAAAGAACATGCCAAGTTATGCTCCCAAGTTAGATATAAGCACCTTTTCCCTAGTATCCTCACCAGTGCTTTGTGTCTCCATCAAACATGTAACCTTTACAAATCTAATAAATAGAAAAGAATGTTTAATTATAATTGCATTTATCTTATGAGTGCAAATAAGTACCTTTTCATGTGTCTGAAGGTTGGTCTTTTTCTTACTTAACAGGAAACTTATAGAAACTATGTCCTTGACACTTTCCAACCATATAACGTGTGATGACACTAAACTCTGAAATTTGGTATTCTCTATAAAAGAGAAAGTCTCACAGTCTCAAAGATTCCTTTACTCTTTAAGTGTCTGTGATTTGTCACTGCCCAACTTGAACTCTTCATGACTGCCCATTGCATTTAGAATAAAACCCAAATGTCTTCCATCAGCCTACGAGGTCTTTATGGTCTGTCTCTTCACCTGCCTCATCACACTGCAGCCCTCCTTGCCTCCTCCTCCTTCATCAGGACCTAAGGGTTTCTGATTCCTTTGCCTGGGACATGATTTGCTCCAGTTCTTCATATGAGCAATACCTTCTCATTCTTCAGTCCTCATCTTTTGTGTTATCTAATGAGAGGTGCATTTCCTGACCATCTTACGAATATATACATAGTTCCACACTGATTATTTTCTATCACATCATACTGATCATTTCTTTTGTTAAACTTTTCACAGACTGACATTTATACTTATTTGTTAATTGACTTTATTTTTTGCCTACTCATACCAGACTCTAAACTGGAAACAAAGACCTTTTCTGTCTTGTTCCTGGCAAATAGTACTTTTGGAAAAGCAAATATTCATTTTGTCATACTTTTAACATTTCAGAAATCTGTTTGTGTTCTGTTAGTTCGTAGTATTTAAATGTTCAGTGAGAAAGAGAGAGAGAGTTATTCTTTCCCACAGAATTAGATACACCTGGAAGGCCCTGTTACTTTTCCATGAAGATGTTTGTCATAGGGCATCTGGTTGACCCAGCATCAAGTAATGCATTTTATTTTAAAACAGTGAAAAGTAATAATGTATATCTTAAAATGTTTGAAATAAAGTGCTGCAGATATTGGCATGAAACTTATTGGCAAGAAATTAATTGATGTTAAAGAAAAAACTTGAGTTTTTATTTTCACCCTGTTTGAAATAGTCTTCATTTTATAAATATCTAGGCTATATTTTATACAGACCATCTGTTAACACCAGTTATAAGCAAATAACTTGTATCTTTAAATATGGGTTTGAATAATATTCAGTACATGGGCCAAATTTTGCAAAGCAAGAAAATGTTACAATCGAAGAACCAAATACCTTTCACTGCAGCTATCTACTACCTTCAGTAATATAGTATAAACATACTCACTTTCCTGTGCCATTTTTACAGCTTCAGAAGTCATGTGAAAACCAAATGAATGCATGTGATCATTTTCAATGCCAGACTTAAGTAAAGAAAATATGTAAACTTTGTCTTTGCTGCCACCTTGTCACATTGCTCAACTGTCACTTCTTAGGCTTCATTTAAACAGAAAATTCCCAGGAAAGAAATTCATGTATAGTAGAATGGATAAATAAATTACGGTATAGTCATACAGTGGAATATTACATAACAGTAAAATTAAAAACACTAAACAATGAGCAATACAGATGAATCTTACAATATTGAAAGAAAGAAGATACTAAAGAATGCTATATGATTTCACTTTTTATAAGTTCAAAAACATGAAAACCTAATGTGTAGAGAGGAAGGAGTTAGGATAGTGGTTACACTTGGGATGGTTATGACTGGTAAACACAAGCAAGATTTCTGGAGTGTGGTATTCCACGTTTTGTTCTAGGTTGGGGGTGGCGAACCTATGTCACGCATACCCAAAGTGGCACGCGGAGCAATTATTTCTGCACGCGGAGCTGTGAATACCATTTAAAAAATTATTGTTTATGCTCTTATAGACAAAAAAATAATCGAAACCTCTATCTCACTCAGTGGATTGGCACGCGAGTCAAGCGAGTATACTCTTATTTCATAAACTTTGGCACTCAATCGCCAAAAGGTTCACCACCCCTGTATCTAGGTGGTGATTATTCAAGTGTGTTGGCATTGTGAAAATTCATTAACTTCTTTTATTAATTGATATTTATGATCAGTAAAGAATACAATTACTCCTAACCAGGCCAAAAATATTCCATCATGTGACATTATTATAAAGTAATAATACAGATTTTAAGTACATACTGAAGATACAAATATTACTAAGTTAGAGTTTTAGCATTTCTAAAAACGTACAACCATCCATCTGTTAAGAGGCATCTAAATATATGTCTGAAAACCTTATAATTTGTCAGTATGATAGTGAATATAACCACCTTACTATGATGATATATTAGTTTTAACTACAAACAGGAGGTTGTTTTTTTTAACTGTTATTGTATATATCACTAAATAATTCTGACCAAAAAAGGAGAAAAATAATGAAAAACTGACTTATGCAAGCTTTTGAAGAAAAGTATATTCTTCTAATATTGTCAGGACTAAAGTACATAAATGTTCTGACAGGAAAAAGGGAGCAGTGTGTTGGTCATTTTTATCTAGACATCTTAAATTTTTTTAATTTTTTGTACTGTTTGTTTGAAACAGATGCAATATAGTGATATATGTTATACTTCTGGAATGTCTATCAGTTCTATTGTCTAATTTGAAAGATTTATGAAATATTCTTAAGCCTAACTCTACAATTAATATTTGAGACTGTTACTCCCTCTCTACTGACTAAAATATTAATCTCAAGACTTTGGAAGTTGCCCTAATCAAAATTTGAATAGCAAACAACATAGTTCCCTTTATAAACTTTACACATGTCAGTTCATTACCCTCCCCCTTCAATAAAAGGCAGTGCAAACATAACTACTGGAGCATCAGAAGTTCTCAGTCAGTTGTCATTATTAATCACTGTATATATGGGCTCTTTTCAAGTGTAAATATTCTGTATTTTTCTAGTTCATTTGTTTATTGAACAAATCCATGTTGACATTCTACTCTCCCCTACGGGGGATAAAAATCAGTTGCAGATAAAATCCTTGTCTTTAAGAACCTTATATACATTTATTCCCTTTATAAACATTCACTATTAGCCTGTCTACAAAAATTTATTTCTAAAATTTTTATATAACTGTACATACAGCTATCAAAGTTTTGTAAAGTCAAGAGCACTATTTTTGTTAAGGCCACATATGGTACAGTTGTTTGCTTTTAAAAGGGAATATTTGTTGTTATACAACAGCAACCAATTTTCTACAGTGCAAAATTGAATGCTGCAAATTATAAGGAAAGGAAAAAGGCAGGCTAGAGATTTTTTATTTTTTTTTAATATATATTTTATTTATTTATTTATTTTGACAGAGGAGAGAGAGAGAGAGAGAGATACAGAGACAGAGAGAGAACTGAACTGGGGGAGCTCCCAGTTCAGCATATGGTTCCACACGGGCCGGGGCCGGGATTCGATCCTCGGTCCCCGGCGCTGCAAAGTGAGCGCCTAACCCACTGAGCCATCCCGGCTTCCCCTAGAGATTTTTTTAAGATACTACTTCAGATTTTTTTCAGGGATAGGAGACTCAGGAACAGACATAGAACATTAGAAAATGGGAGTGTGTTTTTTCCACACAATTGAATCATTGTTATTTGACTCCTGGTTTAGAAACAGGTAAACTTCCACACAGCCTTAAGGAAAATTACCTTATTGGGGTTTTTTTTGTGTTGTTGTTTTTTTTAAGATTTATTTTTATTGTTTTCAACAAAGAGAGATACAGAGACAGAGAGAAGGGGGAGGGCCCAGAACAGTCTCCATAGTTGCACATCATCAGTTTTTTCACATAGTTTCATTCCACAGGTGGGCACAGGGCTGCTCAGGGCAGGAACTGGGCCCGGGTCTCACCCTAGTGAGAACCGAACTGGGGGCACTCCCCAGCTCAGCACATGGGTCCAGATGGTCTGGGGCCAGGATTTGATCCTCAGTCCCCAGGACTGCAAAGTGAGCGCTTAACCCACTGAGCCATCCTGGCTTCCCCCCCACACTTTTTTTTTTTTTAGGGCACTGATCTTACAGGGAATACTGAAGGGAAAAAGATAACCCCAAAACAACAGGCTTCAGAAGACCTGAGATATGAATGAAGCAAGATAACCTAGAAAATGGAAAGACTAGAGAAATAATGTCAGAAATCACAGAATGGTAGCAGAGATTAAATTGTGGACCAGTAAGGAGTAAAATAGGGACAAAAGAGAAGGAAAGAGATTGCCTGGTATAAAAGAAAAATTAGACATGAAAATTTTAAAACAAACCCATGTAGTTATCGTTAGATAAAAATAAAATTTAAGGGATCCCTCATAATACTAAATATTTCTTCAGTAAAACTAACAAGTAATTCTTAAATACTTAGCAGGAAGACCAAAAGAGATACGTTGGTGATAGTCTTGCAGTTCTTGATATGAGATAAAAGCCTGTGTACTTCTGTGGGTTTGGTTTTGTTTTGTTTTTTGTTTTCTTTTGTTCTGTTTTCTTCTGTTTTCTTTTGTTTTGTTTTCTTTTCTTTTGTTTTGTTTTGTTGAGGAGGGAAACCTCTATCCAATGAGGATGCCTCAACCCAAAGAATCACTCAAGGGCTATTCTATCTCACAGTCTTCCTATCCCTTTCTCTCAGCGTCTCATCAGGTGGTCCTGGGTGATGAAGGCCATGATGGGAAATGGTTTTTCCTCCATTTCTGCTGGATCTTTGCTTGCAGTGGTACCTCCTTTCCTTCATACCTGTTTCAGATTGCAGCTTGAGTTACCCACGTTCTCTCGTTTCCCCTCTTCTTTTTTCAGTTTCACATGTATTCATTTATCTCTTGGTTTGGTCAGCTGTTCAGACAACACACACACACAGCCTCCACACTCATACACGCACACACAAAGCCTCCATGGTGTTGATCATAAAAAAGCCATTTTGTGAATTTAGGAATAAGTTAGTGTCATCAACCATAACCATTTCATTCCATGAGAGCCTCATTTAAGATGGAGCGCTATGTAACAACTCTACTACAAGTTTGTAAAGTAACCCTTTAATCATTACACTCCTCTGATCAAAAACTACAGGATAAGAGACCAGCTCCTTATTGTATCATTCAGCACCCAACCCACTCTTTCAGTCTTCAATTTTATTTTACTTTTCAAGTAAGCTAGCTGGTTAGCTATCAGTTTCAGTGTACAATATGAATATCAGGTCCTTATACCTGTTCCCCATGAATGTTTAGAAAATATTCACTAGGATATTCTAAATGCTGACATTTAAATTATTCAACAACTAGGTGAATCTTAAGTGACAGTTTTCAAGTCACGTTGAAACACTATTTGTTTATTTTTACTGAGTTTTTCTTGCCTTCAGCAATCTCACAGAGATGATAGGTCATTTGGCATAACAGTAGGAATAATAATCATAAATATCATTAAACATTTCTTCTCTTTGCTAAACACTTTACATGAAATCTTATTTTAATAGAACTTGATCTGAAAAACTGTCGAATCTCTGTATCGTTAGCTTTTCAGTCTGGTATCAAACTGTTGAGATCTGTGATTCATATCAATTTCTTTATTATCTTCCTGGTTTTTTTCTGTCGTTTTCAGAAAACTCTTTGGAGTGTGGGTTTTATAGTGTGTGTTTCATTTGTTTTCATTTAATTCCTATTCTTATAACTTCTTTATTTACTACTTGACATCACCTCAGCTAGAGCCTTTGAATTTCTCTGATCCTGCAGTTCAGTTTCTTTATTTGTAAAATGATTGTAATAGTAATTTCTACCTCATAGGTTGTAAAGATTAAATTATGTCATAAATACAAATTACATTGAACAGTGCCTGACACATAAACATTGCCTAGTTGTTAGTTATTTTAAAGTTTTTTCTTTATTTGGTTATAACTTTTTATGACATACATGCCAGATATTTTTAATTTCATGATATAAACATAGGTAACTGGTACCTTATTCTCCCTACTATACATACAAAATTTGGAAACTTTTATGGTATTTATTAAACACTCAGCTGCTGTCAAAGAATGTCTCTTTTGTGTGTTATATAGCACTCACTGAGAGAGTGGGCATTTAGCCAGCTCTATAATTACTGTTAATTTACTGTATCATTAACAGAATTAGTCACTGTTTTATTTTAGACTGTGTTGGAATATAGTAGTTTACATCTATACTGTTGTGGACTATATGAAAAATTAAATAGTAGTTTCTAGCTAGTTAAAATGAATACTTGGTATTGTGTTATATGTACATTGAGTTATTAATCTCTTAAGATGAATTTAATTGCCACTTTAGATGTCTGTAACGTAAAATGTATTGTTTCTTTTCCGAGCGACGAAAGGAATTTATATATTAGTTCCATTTTACATTTAGCAAATCTGAAAATATGCTACATCTTATAGAATTGACTTCGATGGTGTGAGACTTATAAAAAAATGTCAACAAAGCAAGGAGGTCATTCTCCTTATGTTTATGTCATTAACTTGACGTTAAATGTCATGTGGTTGGTCATTTATTATACACTTTACATGGAATTCATTATGTATCTCAGATGTTGTGTTTCATAATTACTTGTTATGTATACAACACTTGTAGTTATAAAGCAGAAATGAGTCGTCTTGTCTTACAAATGTAGGTTCATTGGACATCTATTAAACTATGTCTTTTCTATATACTACTAATTAATAAATTAGGATTATTGGATCAACATAGCCCTATAATGGTTTTAAGTCAGTGCTCAAGACAGCTGTTTTATATCTGATTTTGGGGGAGAAGAGGTAATGCATGTGGTAGGAATATTAAACTCAGAGAGCTTTGGGTTCTGGTTTTGATGGCCACTTCCTCCCCTACCCCTCTAGCACTGACAGAGCTCCTGTCTTGTATGTGCTCCATGAATTAAAATAGTGAAAATTTTAAGTGATATTTTGTGTACAAGTTTAAGTTTCATTACCAAGTCATCTTCATTTCCCCCACAATTATTTGAAATTCATCAGTTTTTTTAATCCATATATGACTGTTACTGGAAAATTTGTCCGAACAATGAAAACCCATTTGTTAAAAAAGGAAAAAAAAAAAAAACTCATACAGCTAGCTTATTTAAAAAGTCCATAATTATTTTAAAGTACTATATTGCTTTTTATTTTTTATTAAATTTATTGGAGTGACATTGGTTAATAAAATTATATAGGTTTCAAATGTACAATTCTATAATACATCATATACATCTTGCATGGTGTGTTCAAATCTCCTTCCACTAAATGACTTTTAAAAGGCTATTAAAATCTAAGCCCTCAAGTGGTAATGTACTCTTAAGAATGTCCTACTCTTAGAGTTTTGTTAAATTTCTATATTTTACCTTTTTTTTTTTGTTTTTTTTAACTTTGACTGAGGAAGGAAACCTGAATACAAGAGCTGTCCAGGAAGTATCCAGCCATGTAACTGGTCTTGTTATATTCATAATGGCTGGACTTTTTCCGGACAGCCCTTGTATGCATGCCAAACAAGCACTGAATGAGCTGGTTTCAGGCTATTGTATCTTTACCAGATAGTATCTTATTCAAAATAAAATAATTGGAACATCATCTGTAATGCAAGAGATTTTTATAAAGATTTGAATGTAAGTATACTCTCCTAAGGGATAATTCTATCGCCTTATAGCATATATGATGCAATTTGGTCTCAAACTAGTGTTATCCTTGAGATCTATGAAGAATCAAGTGCAAAACACTCCACAATCTAAGGCATATGAGTCTTATTCAGAGAAATAAATAATGTGTACTGAGGATGAAGTCACACTCAGATTACAGTCCACACTATGATATGATTCTGCATTAGAGGAGAATTAGCTGAAAACCATGTCTGAAACTTGAGACAATAGGACAAGTCCAAAGAAACAAAATAATTTAAAGAAGAAAAGGTGGAATACAAAACATAATGAAAGAACAAGTTGCTAATAAAACACACAAATACACACATACTCGTAAACACATACTTGAAAAAGGACCAAATTGAACCTTCTCCACTATAGATATGTTTTTGAAAAATTCTATATAAATTGAATTTTTATGAAGTGGATGAGAAGGAATCTAATCATTGGTTTCTAACTACCTCACACCAGGTATGCATAGGAGAGGGGAGGAATCTGTTGTTGCCTAACCTTAAAGGGCTCAGGGGATTGGATAAGACGTTCCCATCTTCTAAGAGATTTGCTGCACGTGGTGGGGGAAATTTTCTAGTTGCATGTTATGAAACATCTGTACTTAAAGGAACTGAGAAAGACTTGAAATTTAAATGTCTATGCTGTAAAGGTCTTTTATTTTTAATCATTTAAATTTTACTTGAAAGCTTTAAGAAAGTAGCTCTGCCCTGCAGTGCATATGTAACATGCTATATAGAGAGTCTTATTCACAACAGGGTGGTTATCATCTTTACACATTGTGGTTTCTAGCTAATGTTTAGTTTTCATTGCATTATTGCCAGTGCTTCAAGGTGAGATATATTTTCAGTTATGTATTTTTGTTTTTGTTTTGTTTTTACTTTGGGGAAGGTTTTTGTGTTTTTAGAGTTTCTTTAAGACTTGTGGCTCCCCTCGCTTATAATGGATTTTTCCAGTTTTTATTTTGTCACTAATACTTCAGAATAATCTTGGGAAGTTTTACTTTTTGGTACAGCATTCTTAACTCTTTTAATAAAAGCGCACTTGAAATCTCAAGGAGGGTAGTAGTACTGACTTTTTTGAAACATACAAGGGCTGTCCGGAAAGTATGCAGCCATGTACCCGCACCATTCTGATTATATTGACAAAGGCTGAATTTTTCCAGACAGCCTGCATGTACTAACAGCCTGGTCAAATAAACTACAGTTTCATAATGAGCCTATGGCTAGGATCCATTTGAATAACGTTAACCCTGCAATTTTTGGACCTTTGTTACATGATTCACTAATTTATTATACGGAGGCTCCACATATTTCCTACCTGGGTCTCCATAGAAGAAGTAGTATTTTTAAGAAAAATGTATTTCTCACTGATCTCATACTTTCTTGGTAAAATTACAGTCGGTATTTATCGCCTGATCGAAGTTTTTTTGAAAAACGGAAGCTATATGAAAAATAGAGGTTATTATTGAAATACTATTTTAAACAGTCATTTCAATGTCATTATCACTTCCAACTTAGAGATGTTTATTTACTTTCAAACAGTTTTCTGAAGTGTAGAATGTTTGTCACATACTTTATTTAAATATATTCTTCGCTGTCTGTACTCATGCCCTCCCTACGTGATCTCTTTCCCCTTACAAAATCACTCTTATTCTGTGTATGAAATACACAGAGCAAGGGAGTGGTAAAGAAAACACGTTTACACCTGCATTCTGAAGTAATCTTGTAAAATTAGGTGTGAAGAAGGGAAGGCAGGCTAACAGGGCTTGTGTCCCTGCTGGGTGCTAGGCATGGGCTTCGAACTCTGTGTGTTCTCCATTCCTCACACCACTGTGGGGACTGGTACTCTCCCCATTGTACAGATGAATAAATTGAATCTGAAAGATGCTACGTTGGTTTGTCCCAAGTGAGGATTTCAGCCCATGTCCAGTGAACCCCCAAAACTACATATTCTTCTCATAGTAAAACTCTTAGATCTTGGAACTAAAATGGTCTTTAGAAATAATCTATTTAAGTCTCTTTTCTTTTTAGGAAATAAAAGCTCAGAGTAGCAAAGTGACTTATCCTAGATCATTCACAACTTAAAATAGTAGCATTTTTTAATGCTAGAGTCAACAAAGAATTTTGTTAACTCTTTCTAAAATTATTTTTAAGAAGTAATTCTATGTTCATCGCAGCACTGTTCACAGTGGCCAGAACATGGAAACAACCAAAATGCCCTTCGGATAGATGACTGGATACAGAAGTTGTGGTACATTTTTACACAATGCAATGCTACTCAGTGATAAGAAAAGATGAAATACAGACATTTGTGACAACATGGATGGACCTAGAGACCATCTTATTAAGCGAAATAGGTCAGACTGGAAGAATCCAGAAACATATGACCTCACTTATAGGTGGAATATAAAACTGAAAGTAACAAAGACACAGAGACCTATGGACACACTCAATAGCTGGGTGATTGCCTGAGGGAAGGGGAGGAGGGGGGAGGG
>PVKE010036726.1:0-16366 GCA_004027555.1 Craseonycteris thonglongyai | reverse complement strand
AAAAAAAAAAAAAAAAAAAAAAAATTCACAGGAGACCAGATTAGGTTGGTGAGAAAATGGAAATATTCTTTCTGTTCTTCAGCTTCCACAATCTTTCTTATATTATCTTGATCAGCTTTCTTAAACATAATTAGATATTCAGTGAAAACCTGTCAATATATTTAGATTGTCAAATTACTGATACCCTTTAATTTTTGTTTTAGAAGACCTTAACATTATTTTCTTTGGAAATATATTTAAGATTGGCTAGTTTTAATCATATACTGAGACTTAGAGAAAGATATCTCTACTTAGTTTCTAGTTTTATAGTCAGCAAATAGAAAATGCCTAAGTGGGAATAATATGAACTTAACCAGTTCTAATATATATTAAGCTACCTTAATAGCTGAACATATTGGGGGGGTGTTCAGTATAATCTACATATATTTCAGTTTAAGATGCAGAAATGGACCTCCTAGACATCTGCCATATGTTCTCCTCTTATGCCAAATTACCAAGCTTACAATACTGAGATGAATACACAAGGTCAACATAGGCTGAGCCAAATTAGACAACAGAATAATTGTCAGATTTTCTTTTGGCAGGGACAGTTGTTTTGAGCCAATCTTCAGTAAAAAAAAAAAAATTTTTTTCTGGTAAGTCTACCACCAGGCATTTTGTTTGTTTTGTAAACACTGAAGATTTTCATCAAGTGGCTTTAACAGGGCACATTTCCTTTCTGTAAGTTCTAGGAGATCTATTTTCTTGCCTTTTAAAAAAAAAATTATTTTTATTGTTTTTGACAGAGAGAGAGAGAGAGATACAGAGACAGAGAGAAGGGGGAGGGCCCCGAACAGTCTCCATAGTTGCACATCATTTGTTTTTCCACATAGTTTCATTCCACAGGTGGGCAGGGCTGCACAGGGCAGGAACTGGGCTAGGGTCTCACCCCGGTGAGAACTGAACTGGGGGCACTCCCCAGTTCAGCATATGGGTCCACTTGGACCGGGGCCGGGATTCGATCCTCGGTCCCTGGGGCTGCAAAGTGAGTGTTTAACCCACTGAGCCATCCCGGCTCCCCCCCCCCCCTTTTTTTTTTTGAGAGAAGGTGAGAGAGAGAGAGAGAGAGAGAGAGAAAGAGAAATGGAGAAGTGGGAGGGCCCAGAGCAGTTTCCACAATGTTACATTATTAGTTGTGACATGATTTCATTTCACACAGGTGGATGTGGGGCTGTATTGGGTGGAAACCAAACCAGGGGCCTCCGGCATGGGAAGCAGGAACCTTCTCCACCATGCCATTCTGGTGGTTTATTTTCTTGCCTTTTTGAGCTTCTTTGGCTCACAGTTTTCCTCCATTTTGTAAGCTAGCAATGACAGGTTGAGTCCTTTTCACAGTGAATCTGACATTGATTCTTCTTCCTCCCTCTTTCACATTTTTAAGGATCCTCACCTACATTTAAGGATTACATTCAGTCCACCTGGATAATCCAGGATATTCCCCCTATTTTAAAGTCAGATGATTAATTACTTTAATTCCTCTTTGCCATGTAATATAACATATGCACAAATTCTGGGGATTAGGACATGGACATCTTTGGGAGGCCGTTATTCTGTCTACCACACACTCTAAAGTAGTACCTTCTCACTGTAGGTAGAACAAAGATCATATACAGTAACATGATCCTCAGAGGCCCTAAACATTTATGATCTTCCATTGGTTCTCCGTTTCTTGGACCTCCCAAACTTGTTTTCACCATAGAGCCTTTGCATGTGCAATTTCCTCTCCTTGGAATGCTCTGTCAATTCAATACATCTTCATAGATGACTCCTTGTCATTCAGGTCTTAGCTCAAATACATCTTTCTTTGATCACCAATTCTTTGTATTTTTTCTTAGTACTTACCATTAATTAAATGACTTTTATGTAATTTTGCTTGTTTCTTCTCTATGACATTCCTCTTCCTCCCACACACATCTGAGTAAGAATTCCAACAGATCAATGGGCCTGCAAGTGCCAGCTATGTACCAAGCATTATGGTAGGGTTTGGAGAAATTATAATGTCTAAGATAGTCACAGTGATTTCTACTTTATGGAATTTATAGATTAATTAGGAAGCAGATATTAATCTAATTATCACCTAAAAATAAAATTACAAATACGACATTGTTACAAAGCTTTCTAGTCAGTGTGTTTTAATATCTGGTAGGACTATTTTTTTCCCCTCATAGTTTTTTAAAGTTTTTTCCTGGCTATTTCTATATGCTTGTTTTTCTATGTGAACTTTAATGTCAACTGTCTATCTCCATAAAAAAAGTATTTCATTATTTTATAAGGATTACATTCAACTTATAAATTAATTTAGGGAACACTGACATATTTATGATGTTGAGTCATCCTATTCAAGAAGAGGGGTATCTTTCCACTTCTTCAAGGCTATACTTATGTCTCTCATAGTGTTTTAAAATTTCCCTCATATAGATGTTATGTTATGTGTTGTTCAGTTTATTCCTAAGTATTTAATCTTCGTTGATATCATAGAGTTTTCCTCTACCATTATGTCCTCTAACTGGGTATCAGTTGTATATATGAAGGCTGTTGATCCTGTATGTTAATTTTATATCCTTCTACCTTACTGAATTTTTTAAATGTTCGATTTTGTTTTATCATTAGTTTCCTAGGGCTTTACAGCTTTATTGTCATATTGCAAATAAAGATAGTTTTATTTCCTTACCAAAACTTAGGCCTCTAGTTCAAGCATCAGCAAACTTCTTTTGTAAAGGGCCAGATAGTAAATATTTTAGGCTTTGAGGGCCATACAATCTTAATTACAAAACCATAGACAATAGATAAATGAATGGGCACAGTTGTATTTTAATAAAACTTTATTTACAAAAATAGGCAGCAAGTTTGGACTTGGCCTGTGGGCCATAGTTTGCCATCCTTTGCTCTAGTTGATTTATCTAATTGTACTGGCTAGTACTTCTAGTAAAGTGTCAAACTGTAGCAGAGATAGTTGGCATTCTTACCTTGTTTCTGATCTTAAGTGGAAATGCCCTTCATGATTCCCCATTAAACAAAATACTGGCATTAGAACTAAGTTGTATACATATTCGTATGTTAAGGATGTATGTCCCAATTCCTATTTTCTTTTCTTTTTTTTTTAAGATTTATTTTATTGTTTTTGACAGAGACAGAGACAGAGAGAGACAGAGAGAGGGGGAGAGCCTAGAGTAGTCTCCATAGTTGTACGTCATCAGTTTTCAACTTGGTTTCGTTCCACACAGGTGGGCAGGGGCCGCGTAGGGCAGGAACTGGACTGGGGGCCTCCTGAATGGGAGGCACACGCCCTTGAACCAGTGGCCGAACTAGGGTATGTGTTGGGGGGAGAACTGAATTGGGAGCCTTCCGCCAGGGAAGCACACCCCAGTTCAACATATTGGGTCCGCATGGGCCGGGGCCAGGATTCAATCCTTGATCCCCAGGGCTGCAAAGCGAGTGCTTAACCTGCTGAGCCATCCCAGATTCCCCCAATTCCTATTTTCTTGAGCATTTTTATCAAAAATGGGAATTGAATTTTGTCAAAGGTTTTTTCAGCACCTATAGAGATAATCATGATTTTTATTAACCTTTGACATATTACTAAGATGTGTGATATTAATAGATTTAGTAACAATGAACAAACCTTGTACTCTTAGGATAGATTCAGGGTTGGATTTTGTTTGCTAATATTTTATTTAATATTTTTACACTGATATTCATGAATGATAGTTGTATGTAGTTTTCTTTTTCTATATTGTAGAAGATTTTCCTTTATTTTCAATGTATAGGAACATTTTATAGAACATTGTAATATCTGATCTTTGAAGGCTAAGTAGAATTCTTCTATCAAACCATCTGGGCCTAAGGCTATTTCACAGGGTAGTTCTTGAAGAACTTTATTTCTTTTATGGAAACTGATCTGCTTCAGATTTCTAAATTTAATGGTGGTCACTTTGAGTAATCTGTTTTTACTTAGGAAATGATCTATTTTCCCTATATTTTCAAATTTATTTGCATAGAAGTTTGCAAAGTAGTCTCATTAAAAAAAAAATTTGTTAAACAACGGTTAATTCCTCTCTCCCTATGCCATTTCTTATATTCTTTGTTTATGCTTTTTTTCCTTTTCCTTGATCAAGTGAACATTTTTAATTTTCTTAATTTTTTCAAAAACATTCAGATTTGATGTCTCACTTATTCTAGTTTTTAAACTTTTACTTTTAGGGGTCAGTAAACTGTGCCCTGTGGGCTAGTAACTTGTTTCGGAAATAAAATTTTATTGGACCACATCATATCTATTTATTTATGTATTGCAAATAACTGCTTTTGTGCTGCATCAACAGAATTGAGTAATTGCGTCAATGAATATAAGGCCTAGAAGCCTCAAGTATTTACTTCCTAGGTATTCAGGAAAGTTTCCCAACCCCCATTCTAACTCATTAATTTCTGCTTTTGTCTTATTATTTCCTTCCTTTTAACTCACTTTGGTTTATTTTCTTAGTATTTTTTAGAATTCTCTAATTGGAATTAGTTCATTATTTTATCCTTTCATTTTCTCTGATAAATATTTTTAGTGCTATTACTTTTCTAGTTGAAATACATACCATAGAGTAGACTTTGATATGTAATGTTTTCTTTTAAATTTTTATTTTTTTATTTTTATTGTTTTTGACAGAGAGAGAGAGAGTGATACAGAGACACAGAGAGAACTGAACTGGGGGAACTCCCCAGTTCAGCACATGGGTACTCAAGGGCCGGGGCCGGGATTCGATCCTCGGTCCCCGGTGCTGCAAAGTGAGCGCTTAACTCACTGAGCCATCCTGGCTTCCCCAAAATTTCTTCTTTTTTATTTTTATTTTTTTATTTAACTGAACTGGGGCCCTCATTGCATTCGGGAAGCACACCTCAGTTCAGCATGTGGGTCCACCTGGGCTGGAGCTGGGATTCGATCCTTGGTCCTCGGGGCTTCAAAGCGAGCACTTTACCCACTGAGCCATCCCGGCTTTCCCCTGTAATGTTTTCATTATATTCTTTTCAAAAATTTTATGTTGTATTTTCCCCTTTAATTGAAGAGGTATTTACTAGAAGTTTTTAAAGTTTCTAGGAGGAAAGTTATTTTGTTTATTATTAAACATTTCTGGATGTATTATGATGAGAGAGTATTTGTAATAGTTCTTCCTCATGGAATTTACTGATATCTTTTTGGCACCTGACATATGATCATTTATTTTGTGTGTGAAATTCCATAGGTTCTTTAGAAGAAAATTTGTTCTCTATTACCAGAGCACAGAATTTGGTGAATATCTATATATCTACATTAGGTACTGATTATGTTATTTAGGTTGTCTTCCTCTTTATTTTTTGCCTACTTAATCTATTTTGTAATAAGAATAAGTTAAAATTTCCTGTTGTGAGCCTCTATTGGTCTTGCATTTCTTGTAGATTTTTCTTCATAGAGGTTTCTGTGTTATTTTATTTGGGGTTTAGTCTCATTTGGCTGTCTTGTAGTTTATTTTTCATTTCTGAGATAATATTGTCTTTTTCTTCCTTTTTTTTCTTGAGTTCAGTGAACTCCCTCCTTTCCCTTACTCTCCCTTCCATTCCACTGTTCTTACCTTTTTTTTTTTTTGTCTCTCTAATTTAGAGTGGTTTTCCATGTATCCAGTTGCTTATTAATTCTGCTTGGAATATCATTGCAGTATTCTTCTAGTTCATGGTTGTTTTTTGGGGGGAGAATTTTCATCAATTGATGTGTGTTGATTTTCATTTTGTATTTCTATGAAGTAATTCTGTATGGAACTATGGCACTGTTTGTCTTTTTCATGTTTATTTTTTAAAGATTTATGGTTATTGTTTTTGACAGAGAGAGAGAGAAAGGGAGAGAGAGAGATAGATACAGAGACAGAGAGAAGGGGGAGGGCCCAGAATAGTCTCCATAGTTGCACATCATTGGTTTTTCCACATAGTTTCATTCCACAGGTGGGTGCAGGGCTGCACAGGACAGGAACTGGGCTGGGGTCTCACCCCGGTGAGAACCAAACTGGGGGCACTCCCCAGTTCAGCATATGGGTCTGCACAGGCCTGGGCTGGGATTCGATCCTCAGTCCCTGGGGCTGCAAAGTGAGTGCTTAACCCACTGAACTATCCCGACTTCCCCTCATGTTTATTTTTGTGGTATTATGATGTATTTTGTGAGATTTTGGTTCAGTACAACCATCAGCATAGCAAAGTCTAGGTACTTGGTGTAAGGATAGATCTACAGTCCAATTGAATAAAGTGGCAAATCCAGAAATAAATTTTTCCACTCATGGCCAGTTGATTCTTGACAAAGGTGCTAAGGCAATTCAATGGGGGAAGAGCTTTTCAGCAGATAGTGTTGGGAAAATTAGACTTCCATGTACAAAATAATGAACTTAATTACTTATATCACACCATAAAAAAACAACAACTCTAAATGGACTTAAATGTAAGAGCTAAAACTATAAAACTTCTGGAAGAAAACAAGAGAAAATTTTGTGTCCTTAGGTTAGAAAAATACTGTATTTATGTACAACCCAAAAAGCACAATCAATAAAAGAAAAAAAAATCGCTAAATTGGCCTTTAATAAAATAAACTTTTGTATTTCAAAAGGCACTGTTAGGAAAATGAAAGGTTAAGAAACAGAATGGGGGAAAGCTGGAATGGCTCAGCGGGTTAAGCACTCGCTTTGAAGCCCCAAGGACCAAGGATTGAATCCCGGCTTCGGCCCAGGTGGACCCACATGCTGAACTCAGGTGTGCTTCCCGAATGCGGTAAGGCCCCCAGTTCAGTTAAATTAAAAAAAAAAAAAAAAAGAAATAAAGAAAAAAGAAACAGAATGGGAGAAAATATTTATAAATCGGAACTACGAGTGTATCTGATAAAGGACTTATATACAGAATATATAAAGAACACTTTTAATTCAATAAGACAACCTAATTAGAAATGATCAAAATTTTGAGTAAATATTTTAACAAAAAAATTATATTAATGGTGACATAAAAATGCTCAATATCGTTAGTCATTAGGGAAAAGCAAATTAAAATCATAATGAGATATCTCTGTTTATCTGCTAGAATGGTTATAATAAAAAAGAGTGACAATGTGAGGATGTGGGGAAACTGGAGCCCTCGTTCATTATTGGTGGATGTGTAAAATGCTATAGTCACTTTGGAAAAACAATATGGAATTTTCTTAAAACTAACAATATAAAGTTACAATATGATCCAACAATTCCACTCCTAGATATCCCAAAGGAAATGAAACATGTCTCCACTCAGACTTGTATGTGAATATTTTTAGCAACATGATTCATAATAGCCCAAAACTGGAAATAATTCAAATATCTATTAGTTTGTTAATGGATATACAAAATGTGGTATATCCATACTCTTCACCAATTAAAAAGGAATAAACTACATGCAATGATATGTATAAACCTCAAAAACATAATGCTAAGTGAAAGAAGGCTGACACAAAAGACAACCTATTATGTGACTCCCATTTATATGAAATTTCTGCATTTATATAAAATTTCTTTAGAGACAGAAAGCAAACCAGTGATTGGCTCAGGCTGGAAGTAGGAATGGGAACTGATTGTAAATTGGTGCAAGGGAACTATTTGGAATGATAGAAATGTTCTAATATTGTAGTGTGGGGGTAGTTGCAAATTTACCAAATATCATTGAGTTGTATACTTATAATGGGTGAATTTCATGGTACATGTAAATTATACCTTACTAAATTTGTTTTTAAAAAAGTAAATAGAGGAAGGACTTTGAAGTAGCTGAAGATAACAGTGGCTGTCTTCCTTTTCACTTCCCAATATCTCCTCTATAACAATATAAAACAGAATAAAGGGAGAAATAAATCTACATGGAAACCATACATCTTGCATGACTTCAAGACAAAAACATCCAAACTTCAAAATAACTGCAAATAAAATGGAGAAAAACACCAAATATCAGTGTATGATCTCTCCAATTCGTGGTATTACTGTAGATCAGAGTGTGGACCCAGGGGTGTCCAATCTTTTGGGTTCCCTGGGCCACTTTGGAAGAAAAAGAACTGTCTTGGGCCACACATAAAATTCACCAACACTAACAATAGCTGATGAGCTAAAAAAAAAAAAAAAATTTGCAGAAAAATCTCATAATGTTTTAAGGAAGTTTACAAATTTGTGTTGGGCCTCATTCATAGCCATTCCTGGGCTGTAATGTGGTCCACAGGCCTTGGGTTGGACAAGCTTGGACATCATGAAGAGGGCTTAATGTTAAAAGTGCATTGTAATTTGAAGGAGCAGGTTTTTAGCTTCTGGGGTGGGGTAATGGGTGGGTGATCAAAGGCAACAATAAAAGAGGCACTTTTTGGCAACTAGGTATGAAGGAGAAAAGGAGAATAAGGGGAAAATTTAGGGTTGTGCAAGACAAAAGAGTCAAAAAATGAGGTCCTGCAACTCCAACAGGAATGCATAGTTTAATTAGCTCCTCTTTGGTTCTCTCATTTCTAGGATCTTTCTAATCTGCCATTTTGTCACTTGGTCTAATAAGCAGGCTAATATAACTGTGGCTTTCCCTGTTCATTTCCTGTAAAGTTTGCTAATTTTACTGATGGTGAACTTGCTATTTTTATTGACGCTGTTGCTGACTGGAGATTTACCCCTCCTAAGTTCCAGACCAGCTATTGGTATTCATAGCCTGTTCTGCCCTCGTAAAACTATATTATTGAACTAGCTTGGGGATGATGGAAGGATGGGAGGAGTTCCAGCACATCACAGATTCCCATATGTCATGTATTTTTTTTTTTAAGATTTATTTTTATTGTTTTTGACAGAGAGAGAGAGAGAGACAGAGAGACAGAGATACAGAGACAGAGAAGGGGGAGGGCCCAGAACAGTCTCCATAGTTGTACATCATTGGTTTTTCCACATAGTTTCATTCCACAGGTGGGCGTGGGGCTGCACAGGGCAGGAATTGGGCTGGAGTCTCACCCTGGTGAGAACTGAACTGGGGACACTCCCCAGTTCAGCATATGGGTCCGCAAGGGCCAGGGCTGGGACTTGATCCGCGGTCCCCAGGGCTGCAAAGAGAGCACTTAACCCACTGAGCCATCCCTGCTTCCCTTATGTCATGTATTTTATATATCATATTTTACAGCACATCATATATTAATATATATATCACAAATGACATATATGAAAAATGAGGCCTCAACACAATTATTGCATATAATTGGGATCTTCAAGAGCAGGTATGTAAACTACAGACGAAAGGTCAAATCCTGTCCAGTACCTGTTCTGTAAATAAAGTTTCATTGTAACAGGGCCACTTTCATTCATTCATATGAGCACCTCAGCCAAAAAAATTCATCCTGGTTGGGAAGGTGATCTCTTACGACAGTATTCCATGGACTACCTTTTGTTCTTGGGGTTAGGGGTCATAATGATGGACCCAAGCTTCATCACCTGTAATGATCTGTAAAAAGTCCTCATCTTCTTTTTCAAAAATTTCAAAAATTGGAGGAATTGTTTTCTACTGTTAAGAATTCAGTAACGCTATGCTGTTTGAACTGAATGTCTGAACACCCTTCCATTTAGATATGCACTGGGTGAAAAATGTAAGCATCAATGTGTACAAGGTCAAGAAGATGGGAGATACCATGTGACTACACAGAACTGGTTATATCCAGATATGTCTAATGTAACAAAAATATTACTGTGGAGGCAATTTTTACTAGCCTGCTCTTGTATATTGTTTGTAGTTGCTTTATACTACCATACAACAGCAGAGTTAAGTAGTTGTGAGAGTCTCTATGGCCCACAAAGCATAATATCTTCCCTATTACACAAAAAGTTTGCTGATCTTTGCTTCAGAGTATTATCATCATCATAATTAACATTATAATTATCATTATAAATAACACTATTACTTTGTCTAGTAATAGTGTTTTTAATTTCACAGTAATAGTGTTTTTAATTTCACATTTATCCTTATGTATATTTTCTCAAAATCCCAATGTGGCAAGCTGGATATTAAATTATTTATCAGACTTCAAAAGCTAATGGCAAGCATATATAAATATGAATATATAAATTATAATTCAAACTAAATACTTAAAAAATTAATATTTTAATAATCTACTAATCCAGCAATCCTACAATTTAACAACAAATTTCATTATAGTATTCATTATAACAATATTCTGTTTATATTCAGTTCTACCTCTATGATTGTCTTGCATGTCCAAAATACTGCAAAGTCTTAGCCATGAGAAAATGCACATTTTTTTCTGTGACATTTTAAAATATCTTTGCTTTTTATCTATTAGTTTGCATTTAAATGGGGATTAGATACATTTTTTAATACTAAATACTTTTCCTTTATGAAGCAATTTTCTTAGTTCAACATATTTTACCTGTTAGATGAAACATTCAGTGTTCTTTGTTGAATAATATGTCTTTGGATTGAACAAAAGTTATCTGGAAATGTGTCTTCTTGGTGAGGTGTTAAAGATAGGCCAACAAAAGCTTCATTTAGCATATCCCCTCTGTCCAAAGGCCCCAGGAGTTCTGTTAAAAAATGATTAAGATATTACTATGAATCAAATACAAATATAGTAGCTGCTAACTCATTTAGAAATATTACCGCAGGAAAACCTTTGTATACCTCTATGAAATTTTCTAGTGTATGTATATACCACATATTGTTTATCCATTCATCTGTTGATGTACACTCAGGTTGCTTCCTCCTCCTGACTATTTTGAATAATGTTGCTATGAACATGGGTGTGTTCAGATATCTAAAAGTATTTGATATCATAATTCTTTTGGATATATAACTACATGTTCTGTAAATGAGGTTGATGGATCATATGTAACTTCTATTTTTAATTTTTTGAGGAGCCACTATATTCATTGTGAATACCCTATTTTACAATCCTACTAATAATGCACAAGTGTTCCAATTTCTCCATGTCCTTGTCAACATTTATTTTTATTAAAAAAATTTTTTTTCCTAGTATTAGCCAACCTAATTAGCATGAGGTGATAATCTCATAATAGTTTTAATTTGCATTCCCATAGTAATCAATGATATTGAGCATTTTTTCATGTGTTTATTGGCCATTTGTATATCTTGTTTGGAGAACTATCTATTCAAGTTATTTGCCCATTTTTGAATAGGGTTTTATTACTGTTGTTGAGTTTTAGGAGTACTTTATATATTCTGGTTATTATTTCCTTTTTAGATATATATTTGAAAATTAATTTTCTCACATTCCATAGGTTGCCTTTTCATTCTATTGATAGTGTCTTCTGTTTTTTACTGGACATTTTTTTCAGATAATGTATTGTTTGGTTTTCTTGTTTGGAGAACTATCTATTCAAGTTATTTGCCCATTTTTGAATAGGGTTTTATTACTATTGTTGAGTTTTAGGAGTACTTTATATATTCTGGTTATTATTTCCTTTTTAGATATATATTTGAAAATTAATTTTCTCACATTCCATAGGTTGCCTTTTCATTCTATTGATAGTGTCTTCTGTTTTTTACTGGACATTTGTTTCAGATAATGTATTTTTTGGTTCTAGTATTTCCATTTGGTTAATTTGTATTTCACATTTGTCTGCTGAGATTTCTCCCTATCTCTTCATTTACTATGTAGATATTTTCCTTTAAATTCTCAAAAGTATTTATAATAGTTGTTTAATAGTCCTTATATTCTATTTTCCAATAATGTCCTTTGATAACCAAAAGTTCTGAATTTTGATGTAGTCCAATTTATCTATTTTTACTTTTGTTGCCTATACTTTTGGTGTCACATCCAAGACTGAATATCAAGGACCATTGGGCATGTACTAAACATGCTCATGGACTTTTTTTTTTTAAGATTTATTTTATTGTTTAAACAGAGACAGAGACAGAGACAGACAGAGATAAGGGAAGGGTCCAGAGCAGTCTCTACAGTTATAAGTCGTTGGTTTTTGACACAGTTTAATTCCATAGGTGGTCGTGGGGAGCACAGGGCTGGAACCGGGCAGGAGGACTCCCTCATGGGAGGCATGTCCTTGCAATCCAGGGGACCTCTCAAGTGGATGGTGTGCCCTGGGTGGGAGCCAAACCAGGGGCCTCCCACATGGGAAGCTTGCCCCACAGGAACCAAACTTGGATGAGACATCCCATTTTAGCATATGGGTACACATGGGCTGGGACTGAAACCAGGACTCTATCCTTATACCCCGGGGCCACAATGTGAGTGCTCAACCCACTGAACCAAAGAAGCTTCTGGGACTTTTTTGTTAGGAATGCATTTCAAGGACCTTTTGACATGGATCAAATGTCTTCATGATATTTTGGACAGGACCAGATATCAAGTACCTTATGGCATGGGTCAAAAGCCTCAATGGACATTTAGACAGGACTCAAGGTCTGCTAATCTTTAGGCAGCAAAAGAATCAAGGTTCATACCTGGTATGTCTGGCTGAAAGCCAGCACTTCTCCATTTCTTCAAATTACCCGAATCAAAAGAAGAAAAGTGAGCTAAAAGAACTTACTGCTGTTGTACATTCTGAAATAAACAGCACTATTTCCCTGGTGATCTTACGCATTATGCTTTAAATCTAACAATTCTTTTGTTGGCTTTGTGCCTTCTAAGGAGATATCCTTTCCAGTCTAAAATTTCCAAAGGATTTTCAGGGTAAAACACATTTCAAGATATGCAATCACATGGAAGAATGAAAATCTTTCATAATGTTGTTTGTTAAACTGACTGCTCTACTTAACAGAAGCCATTAAAATATTTACAAAGTAGCAGCTGCTCTTGTAAAAATATATGGCTTTTGGAGGCATAAAAATAAACAAGTTGATAAGTACAAGATAAGCCATTTGTCGGCTTCTTTGTGTACATTGCACAATATATAGAAAATTCTGATATTTACAGAGCAATTATAATATAAAGCCTTTTAAGTTAAAAGGACACAGACTCAGTAAGAACTGTTTACAAGAATTCTTCATGCTGATTTTTTAAACAATTTAGGAAACTCCCAACATGATCCTTGAAGAAGTATTAAGTTTTTGGTCATTAAAAGAAAAAAAAAGCTTTGCTCCAGAACATAATTTTACATTTTATATATATGTATGAATATTTGTGTACATATACATACATACATAAAAATGTACACACACACAATATATATATATATGTATATATATATGTGTGTGTGTATATATATATATATATATATATATATAAAATAACCTCCCTCTTGAACTCAATTATGTTCTCTATTGAACTAATTTCAGCTAGTGAGTGGTCTTATGAAAATAATTACAAGTCACAGGAAATAGACTAAGAGAACAAAAATGTTTAAAAGTAAATGAACATTTGCATTTTTATGCCTTAATCTACTAATTTGACATTTTATAAGATGAATGGTTGATATTTACTTTTTAAAAAACAAGCCCTTTTAAAAAACAGACATTAATTATTAAAAATCTATAATGTTGGTAATTTTTACTTTCTCAAAAGAGAGCAGTGATATGTAATCTTCACAATTCTAGATTATTAGGAAGAATGGGAAAAATATAAGAAAGTGGCTTTTGGCAAAATCTAGACAGTTACATGGAAGACTGACATTGGTTATTTCCATGCTGTTCTTAAGGGAAACAATATTTTGTGATATGAGCTTACTAATTTTATTAAATGACCTCAATTTACTGGTAAGAGCATTAGCTTGAAAGAAAAATCTTCTGGTTGTGAATTCTAAATCTGTGATATATTAATATTAAGAGCTTGAGAAAACCTTGTATTATAATTTCATTTATTTAATATTCATATAAGGAATTATTCCAAACCTTTAAAATATTTTGAGAATATTTTTCCTTCCCTTCAAGTTAATTTTTTTCTTTAAATAGTTATTTTTTTAATTATTATTATTTTGTTTTGACAGAGAGAGAGAGAGATGGGGGAGAGTCCAGAGCAGTCTCCATAGTTGTACATTAGTTTCCGATATAGCTTGTTCCACAGGTCGGCATGGGGCCTTGAAGGGCAGGAACTCAGTGGGAACCTCCTGCATGGGAGGTCTGCCCCACCCCCGTGAGCTGGGGGCCTCTACATGGGGAGTACACCCAGGGCAGGAGCCGAATGGAGGGTGGGGGGACCTCTCACATAGGAAGCTTGCCCTGGTGAGAACCATACTGGGCACCTCCCCAGCTCAGCATATGGGTTCACATGAGCCAGGGCTGGAATTTGATCCTGGGACCCCAGGGCTGCAAGATGAGCACTGAACCTGCTGAGTCATCTCAGCATCCTCAAGTTCATTTTTTTCTTATTCCTCTAGTTACAATATTTTCTATGCTGTTCTTAAGGAAAACAATATTTTTTTGTCTTTCAGAACTGCAAAAAGGCATGAGATTAAGATAATAATGGGGGAAGTATTGGGATGTTCAATAAGTATCAACAGCTTATCAAAAGTATTAATAAGAAAAAGCAGGAAAGAAGGGCCATAGGATTAAAAGAGATGAGCATAGGCAACTTACCGTATCTTTTAGGGTTAATGTTATGAGGTTCTACACTGTGAGTCTTACACTTCAAAGTGATGATCTGATCTGTATGAAAGTCATGGCCTCAAGAATAAGAAGTACAGAATATATTATGTTGAACAGTTCTGTTTTCATTAGAAAATATGTAAGCACAAACAGGAAAAATAAGCACATTATTAATGATAATGTATTCTCTTAATACTTTATCAGTGAAAGTATGTCTTTAACACTGGATTTTCCCTTGTCATCTTTTGAGACCTTAGATACAAGTTTACCTCAATAGAAATAAATAACAACTCATTCTTTGGGGGAGATGTAAATATAGTTGACCCTTGAGCAATTTAAGTTTGAATTGCATGGGTCCACTTTATATTTGGATATGTTTTTTTCAATAAATACAGTTGGCCCTCTGTATCCACATGCTTTATATTGCAAATTCAACCAACCTCAATGAAAGCCAGTATTTTCCATCCATTGTTGGTAATCGGTGGAAGTGGAGGGCTGACTATATGCTTTGTTCTATGCCATTTTATATAGGGCATTTGAGCATCTGTGGATTTTGGAATCTATGTGGGTCCTGGAATCAGTCCCCCATAGATTCCAATTGCTGACTAGTTAAGTTTTGGGGCAGTCAAAAGTTGTATGTAGGCTCGGTCTTTTGGAATTATCCTGCCGGGCCCACCGGCATAATAAAGCTGTGTTCTCCCGGGGGAAAGAAAAAAAAAAACTTATATGTAGATTTTCAACTGCAGGAGGTCATCAACTCAACTTCCACATCATTCAAGGGGTCAACTGTACATACCGTATTTTCCGGCGTATAAGACGACCGGGCGTATAAGACAACCCCCTAATTTTACAGTTAAAACATAGGTTTAGGCCTATATTCGCTATATAAGACTATAGCCTCGGAAGTGGGGGGTAGTCTTATACAGTGAATATAGGCCTAAACCTATGTTTAACTGTAAAATTAGGGGGTCGTCTTATACGCTGGAAAATACGGTAAATACTTTTTATTTTTTGACCAGGTGCTTTGGGTTAGATTTCTAGGAGTGGGATTTTTGGGTGAAGGGGTAACTTTATAGTTTTATTAGTGTCAAATTCTCTTATATAGGCTTTATATTATTTTGCACTCCAACTGGCAGCATATGACAATATAGGTGTCCCTACAGCCTTGCCAAGAGAGTATGTTGTCAGACTTTTGGAATCTAACAGGTGGAAAACATCTCAGAGTAGTTTTAATTTGCTATAAAGTCTGTATTCACATCTTTAATCTGTTTTCTGTTTTTCTTTAGGACAATGGGCCTTTTTCTTCTCAAATTTTAGAAGCTCTTTATATCTTAGAGAGATAAAATTCTTATTTATGTAAGTGGCAAATATTTTTACCATTAATCATATCTTAAAATTTTGTTGTTGTTTTTTTGGGAAAGCCAGGATGGCTCAGCGGGTTGAGCGCTCGCTTTGAGGCCCCGAGGACCGAGCATCGAATCCTGGCTCCGGCCCAGGCGGACCCACATGCTGAACTGGGGAGTTCCCACAGTTCGGTTCTCTGGCTGTCTCTGTCTCTGTCTCTCTCTCTATCTGTCAAAAGTAAAATAAAAATAAATATGCACTGAAGATAAAATAATTACTCTCTATAAATATAAAAAGATATATAAAAAAAAAATTTTGTTGTTGTTTTTCATTTCTCTCTCTCTCCTGTGGTTTTTGGCCTGTAAAAAAATATTTTAATATTAGGTTATTACACTTATCATTTTTTTCTTTTTGTTTACTTCTGGATTTTGAAACATGGTGTGTT
>PVKE010036725.1:0-16253 GCA_004027555.1 Craseonycteris thonglongyai | reverse complement strand
ATTATTTCATTTGGTTCTTTCTCATTTAGTCCTCTTATCAACCAGGTGAACTAGTTATGATTTTTATCTCTGTTCTACAGATAGAAAAACTGAACTGTGCATGTGTTCTTTAACTGGAATAATATACACTTTTATCTGTTTTATATACTGGATTTACATGAAATTTCTATTTTGAACTAAAAGACTGCCAAAAAGGTTTGAAAACCACTCACCTACATCATGCAGTATGTAAATGCATAGAGTCTCTTCTGTTGCATTATTTATATTTTCAATAGAAAGTAATTTAAAGTCATTGAAAACACAGTTCCTAAAATGCAATTAGGTTGTAAAATATTCTTTAGAGCTTAAGAAGATTGTTTGAAATTTGCTTTTACTAGTCATATTTAAATTGATTTGATTCAAGTAAAATTAAAAATGTATTCATCTTATTTTAAAAACTTCTAAAATAAATTTTAACTTAGGGAACATACAAACTTCCCCATGTTTTTGAAAGTTGCATAACGAATATTATTTTGCAAATATATTATGTTTGTGTAATGGCAAGAGAGATGTGCCTTGGTTTTACAATTTAAATTATGAGAACTAATTGTTTGAAGGCAATATAATAATATAATATTAAGACTAGGTAATATTTTACAAATTAAACCTAATCATTGTAAAATAAAAAAGAATTAGTAAATACTGTAAACATTTCAGTTGTATTTAGGCATACACATTTTGCATTAAAGTACATGTAATTAAACACATTTCACTTAACAGTAACTAACACCTATTAAATGATCTATTTTGAATTGATATTAGTTTTCTGTGTAAATATACTAATGAAGTTTGTAGGGTCAGGGGATTGGTTTGGATTTAACTAAAGATGGGAGAATACTAATCCACAATATAACTACTTATTTCACTGAGGAAGATTAATTCAGTTCCTCTTCCTTGAATAAGATGTCCTTCTGTAAGTGATGAGACACATCTAATCTTGATTACTTAATAGTAGTTTAGAACTTTCTTTTAGTGGGCCATCTTGTGTTGACATTTTGAACTTCTCTCAGTGTGGATAAACATGGGAGAGGGATGGATGATCAGTAGTCTACAAAAGCTAGTTTGCAAATGCTGATCTCAAAATTAACTGATTTACATTCTGAATACTCCATTGAACAGTATAGTAAAACCATGATAGATACAGAATTGCTGTTTTAAAAATTCACTGGTATTTCCTTAGTATTTACTTAGTATGATATTAATGTAGCATATAAATTAATTGAAATATTACCTCTATCATTGCTATTTTTTTAAAAGGAAGATAAAATTATTTTTATGAGAACACAATGTGTATTTATTCCTCAAATTTTTCAATATGATAGCAGAAATATTTTCCCCCAAAAGATATCTAGGGTACCTGATTTTTTTCTTCAAACAGTTTGCAATAATAGGATATTCCTAGACTTAGCCTTGCACATTAAAGTATGGGAAGAACAGTCACTTTTCAACTACAAGAATGCAAGAAAAACAAGAATTGTTCATAAGTATCAAGCCACAGCTTTATCATGAGGAATGGAGGTTCATTATTTAAAATAATGGGTCAGTTGGTAAGTCCATGTGATTTGGAGATTTAGAGGTTTGAATGTTAATTTACGAGTGGGATGAAACAGAAATATAGAAGAATGTATTATAGAAAGGATTAAAATGTTGCTCATTTGTTACCCTCCCAAAAAGTAAGTCTGGGTGAAAATGGTAAAAAATCATTTGAGACAAAGTCAGGGCAGCATATGAATACCTAGAATTAGGGATGAAGTGTATTATATTGATAGAGATGTGTTAAAAAAACAATGTCATTTTTCTTTAAATATGTGAAATTTTTCCTATATTAAAATGTCAAAAATTTATCCTTGCAATTTAGTGTAGTAGGTTATTTTATTTCATTTCCATTTTCATTATTTAACAATTTGGTGTTGAAAAGGTAATTTCTATTGTTCTAGTTCCTAAAATGCGTATGTGAACACACACATGCAAACATACATATGCATATTTGAATGATCACAAAGCAGTTGTCATTGGTTGTCTAAGGTTCACATAAAATAATAAAACCAATCATTATTCATATATACTAAATGGAGCTTATCCTGTTATTCAGCTTTGGGATTGATGGATTTTAGACATAAAAAAGTCTGGTTATTTGATGAGTGTTAAAACCAAAGTAACTTCTGTTTCTGTGTTTACTTTCTCAGTGAACTTTGGTAGCTGATACATGAATTAATTCTCAGTATCTTTTATGATTTCAAGGTTCGTCTTTCCCTGGATTCTTGTTTCTATACAGTTTTACTATACTCAAACAACATTATAATATATGCTATAAATAATTGCTATTATTATTTCAGACCATGCCATGCTCCCAGAAAGTTAACAGAAGCGCCCAATTGAGCATGAAAGATACATGCACATAGAACCATACAAGAAAAAGAAAAAAAGATTAAGAATAGTTTAAACACTCAAGTAAAATAAATAGTAGAAATTATGCAATCTGCTCTAAATATATCCACATATAGGTAACAGTATGTATCACTTAGTCTGAATTGAAGAACTTTCATCAATTAGTTTACTTCCACAGATAGCTTTTCCCAGTGGTTTTGAAATGGAATCAAACTGTGCTTTTCATTCTGACAAAGGAAACATATCAGTTCTTTTTCTTTCCCCCTAAAATTATCTTAAGGGAATGTCAGCCAGAAACCTTTGTGATTGGTTGTTCTTTATGTCCACAAAGTCACCATATGAACCCATTCTGAACCTGAAGGATGTTCAGAATGGGGCCATTCTTCCCCACTGGCTAAGTCATCTCTGAATGAGCGAGCATAGGAGCAGTGGCACTAACAAATGCCCTTTTCCTGTTCTGCGGCAGTGCCCTGGATCGCGTCGTGCTAGGCTTCATCAGCTACCTAATGCAATGTAACTCTGGAGATAAGATAAATCAAACAGATGACACTATATTAGATTTGAAAGATGAAAGCTCTTCCAAAGCAATTGGAGAGTGTATATTTCAGTGCTGCTGAATTGGGGAGGTTATTGAACTCAAAATTCTTTGCAACAAAACCAATCTTTCAAGAGCTGGGTAGCGAGTTAGCAGAGTCATGCTTATTCCAAAGAAAATTACTTAGGAAAGTGTGGAATTCTTTGTATATTTGTTTTACACAATTTGTTTTACAGCTTTTGGACTTAACCTCGTTTTTAGTATATCACCAGCTTAGGTATCTTCTTATTTTATACATCTCATATGCAAATGTATATTAAGTGAGAGAGATGGATTTTTCCACTTAAGGGTATTTTTATTTATTGCTAAGTCATTTCTAGTGCAGGTGCCTAAACAAACCAAAATGGATTTCTTAATCATACTTGTGACTTTGTGTTAGTAGATGATTATTTGCTAATTGTGACCTAAATTGAAAATTTTATTAAAGTGATGTGATTCCTTTCTTTTTAACATAAAGCTTTCCATTTTCTATTTATTATATGTAATGTTATAAATTTAATTTAGGAATTGGGAAATGGAAAAAACTTAATGGATTTCTCTTTCTTTTGTAGCCTACTGTGTGTGAACGAGAGCTGTGTGTATTTGCTTTTCAAACCCTGGGAGTAATGAATGAAGCTGCTGATGAAATAGCAACTGGAGCTCAGGTAGTAACACAGGGTACTTGTTATTCTTTATTTTGATTTTAAAAATTTATTCTGATCCTTTAGTTACCTGCACTCTGCTATTTGGATAAATTTTGATAATTTATTATTAAAGCAAACTAGCAATAGATATATTTTTTTAGATATAAACTAAATTTGCTACTGTTATCTAATGTTTTGGGTTTTTTTTTCTTTTTCTATTTTTTTGTCATTTTGCAATTGCCAAGGGGAGAAATCAAACCAATTTTCTATTACATGGAACATAATTGTGATCTTTCTTATATGGTGAAGTTGAGATATTGAAACCCTGCATATTATATAAAATTTATTTGTAAAGTTATAGTACCATAAAGTGGAAATTAATTTATTTTTAAGACTTAGATGAAAAGATAATAGGCAGAACATGTAATAATGAGAGCATTCAATGTACAGTAGTAGCATTTATGACATAGGAAGAAAAATACAAAAGCAAGTGAAGAAACAATTTTGAGGTAGAGAAGCATACCATGTCAGTTCCATGAGAGCAAGGACCTATCTCTCATATTCATTGTCTTGCCATAGATCCTAGAGCAATGTTAACACATAACCTATATTCATGATAGAGATATTAGGATGTGAATAATTGGAAGCAATTCATATTATGTTAAATTAATGGTCAAGTTTAATCAAGTTTGGTCTGAAGCCACAAGTGACAGGTGTGAGAAGTTAACAACAGTTCTCAATCTTTCCTAATTAATTACCGTGAGAAACAATGGCAAAGCACTTAATGAAACCAGAAGGGGAGTAACTCTTATGTATATGTTCCCAGGTGGTAGATCTACTAGTATCCATGTGTAGGTCTGCATTGGAATCTCCTAGAAAAGTTGTCATTTTTGAGCCATATCCTTCTGTGGTCGATCCTAATGACCCTCAGATGCTGGCTTTCAACCCCAGGGTAAGTAGTCATCCTACCACACCAGCCACAAGTTTCCTTTAGCAATAATAATTGAGGTTTTAGTTTCATGAGCTTTCCTCTTTCTAGCTACATCACCGTCTCATCAAAGCATATCTATGACCTGTCGTAGACTCTGTATCCATTTAGTAAATATGATTCTTTTTCCCACAATCTTGATTTGTTTCCACCTATCACTTCCCCTGTCCTTTCATCCTTTGAAGTCATTTTCGGAACTTCATCTTCATGAAGCTAGACTCACATAATCCCCCTCAAATTCATACCTTTACACATCTCATCTCCATGGACAGTAGGTAAGTAAATAGCCATAATAATTGGTTAATCATGATCAGTATGATTATTTCAATTTTGTTATGTATTTTTGGAGATTCTTACTTATGCAACCTCATTTTGATTTTAAGGATCATGTGTAAAAAGACATATTTCCCTTTTTCTGTTGTATTTTCACTTCAACCTCTTTCCCTCTTCTGCCCCCTCTCAAGTTCACTTAAGGTTAGTGATAATTGAATTCATAATGTTGATCAGTTGGCATTTTTTGAGAAAACAATTTTTAAAATATTCATGGATAGTAGACAGAATTCTTTGGATATAATGAAATTTTCAAGTTTTGTGAGAGCTGAAATTGCCTTAGTTGCTATTACTGTTTATCTTGAAATCATTTTACAGAAACAATAATATATAAACTTTCCTTTCTTCTATATGGCACGTTGCACACACACAGAATGAATTATCAATTGAATTCATGGTGTTATTTTCACACTTACTAGTCATACTCTTTAGGTGACAATCTTCCAGTCAAAAGAAAAGAGAAACAAAATTAAATCGTAAGGTTTAAAGTGCATTTTGTATTTTAGAAGAATTGTATGCTTGATTTATTCATTTGGCTTAATTTTTAATGGTGAAAGCCAAAATTGGGAGCCCAATATCTTGCCTGTATTTATAGGATTTTCCTTGTAGGCTGAGCACGATTTTATGTACTTATATTAGAACTGGCATTCTTTCCTTCTTCCCTCTGACTCACTTGTAAATCCTATGTCCTTGAACCATCTTGTTAAAGTCTTCCCTTTTATGTGTACAACACAGTCCTTGCTATCAAATTGACCCTGATGAAAAATTCATGTACAGAAATAATGTGTTTCTCTAGTAATGTGCAGACTTGCAAAGGCTTATAGTGAATACTATTTTTTTTTGTTCAAACAGAAGAAGAACTATGATCGAGTAATGAAAGCATTGGATAGCATAACTTCTATTAGAGAAATGACACAAGTAAGTATATCATCTTGTGGTCTTGGACAGTTCAATTTTGCTTGAGTAAAATCATATCTAGAAAAGTGTCTAAGAGGAAAAAAATGTCTGAGAGTACCGGCTATGTAGTAAAACACAGACTTCTCTGTTGTATGGGAGTACTATAATAAAAAAAAAATTAAAAGTGTGCTATCCTAAGATGTTTTAATTAAATCACATCAGTGCACTGGCATGCCACCACTGTGACATTTGGAAGGTAATAGCATAATTATAACCGTAATGTTCTGCTCTTAAACTGAGACAAGGTTTTGAATATGTTGTGGTGTGTCAGGACATCTTAAGACAAAGGTTAAATCTGGTACCATTTTCCTAGACTGTAATTTTAATTTATGGTAGTAATTTCAAACCATAATTTTAATGTTATTAAAAACAAATACTTTGTCACATTTAAATTGTACATACGAGGGCTGTCTGGAAAAAAACCCCAGCCATAAATGCCTCTGTTTTTCATATTACATGGCTGGATACTTTCCAAACAGCTCTCATAAAATTTTAGATAAAATACAGAATCTCAAAAGAGCTTTGGAAGACACCAGACTTCCTGAGTGTATGAGTTTCTCTTTTGGGCTTTAGGGAGGAAATGAACAAGGATCAGGGTTTATTGTTAAAATCTAACATATCACTGGCTATATATAGTCCAGCACTTGGAAAGGCACATGCTATTGAATTATTGAATCCTTTCCACTGCCAAAGATTTGGAGACAGGTTTAGAAGTCATCGTTATGAGCAGAAATCAATAATCCTAAATTGACAGCAACACACATTATGGATTCAGTTTGTATATGGTGGTTTTGAGGCTTGCCGTGCCCCCAGAGACCCTTGCCTGCTTTTAAAGAGTATTACCCTGGGGAAGGAATAGTGGATTCTCCTCCTGTCTTGAGATCCACAAAGCTTCAGCTCCACTCCTCCTGCCTTCCCTGCTACCATCTCTACTGTATTTGAAAATGTGCTCCACAAGTACATTCTTATGTTCCCAACTTTGATTCTTGAAACTCTGAATAGTTACTTATTCATGTGGTCAAATAGTCATTCATTCATTGATTCATACATTCATTCATATACAAATACTATGTGTCAGACATTGGTAAACAAGAGAGTCTTTTAATTCACAAGTTACATTATTTGCTTATCTGACATCCTTTCCCATTATTTTTTTGTGCCTATACTTTCTGTATTATGTGAATTCTTTTGGAAGAAATACTTATTATATTTGTATAAAGGAAAGAAAGCAATAAACTGCATTTCTACTTAGGAAGGAAAAAAGAACCTATTGCAATATTTCACACGAAGTAAACATTTATAGTCACTAAAGACTTTGGTTTGGGATATTTATACTATATCCTAGACCCAGATCATTCTTGAATTTAAAAATAGCTACAAACTCTTACTCTGGCATCAGTGTTCTGCCAAAAATGGCTTTCTTTATTCTGGGTCATGTAAGCTATTTTAATTGTAGGCAATGGAGACGGTTGAGTGTCAGCCTAGGAAGTTACAGGCTCACATTGTGTAATTTGCTTAATAATATGGCCTGTGACCTTGGGCAAGTTTCTTAATCTCGTGGCATCTGTTTCCTTCACTGTCAAGATGGTAAATAAGAATTCTTCTCTGTCTTTCACTGGGCATTTCTTTGGGATGCTGTCAGGTTTTCTTGCATCAAATTCTTTAAATCTCTCCAAATGAATATAACATTATACTGCCCCATTTTCTAGAATGTACAGCCCTGTAGATAGACCCAGATTGTCACAGAAAAATTGCCCTTTGTGCTCTATAAAGGTTAATTGCCTGGGTAAATTTGATGAAATACTTTAAAGAGAAGAGCTCTTAGGTAAATTTTGTCCAATATTCTCATGTAAAGATCTGCACCTAAGTCAGTGTCTTTAGATACAAACATAAGTAGTAGCTATTACAAGTTTTGCTTTAATGTTTGTTAAAAGTTAAAAACTCATTATCAAAGGTGAAACAGCAGCAGACACTTGTTAAAGGTGGCAAGACAGATTTTTCAGAGGACTGCAGTAAGGAAGAGACTGCAGTATGAACTGAGCTCACCTCCAACTGAGACAGAGTGCCTGTGATTTTTAAAGTGAGAACAAGCAAGCAAAAACTCATAGACACAAACAACAGTTTATTGGTTACCAGAGGGTCATGGGGAGGACGTGGTAGAGGAGGGAAAAAGGGGTCAAATATATGGTGACAAGGAAAACTGACTGAGTGGTAAGCACAGAATACATTGCATAGATGGTGTGTTATAGAATTATACACTTGAAACCAATATAATTTTACTAACCAATGTCACCCCAATAAATTTAATTAAAAAACTGAAGTAAGTCTCATGTAGACAGTAAAAAATATATAGAAAATAAAGTGAGAACTTGAAGGGACCAAGAAGAGGCTCTGGAGAACTGAAAATAGGGGCTATGGGAATAGGCAAATTACAGAAGTAGGTAAGTGGAAAATTACCGAAAGGTTAGTCAGTGTGAATTGGTACAACATGCCTTTTGTGGCTTGGCTGCATTGGGTTTTCTTGAGCAAAGACTCAGCAGGGAGTTTTGGTTTACCTTTAGGGACATGGCCTAGTGTGTGGAAACCAGGCTAAAGTTTTGTCAGGTCTCTTAGCGGAATGTTAGGGTAAATCCTTTGCGCCACGTGGAAGCTCAGAGTTCACATCATCTTGAGGGCAGACAGGAGCAACTAAGGTAATTGTTGATGCTACCATGTGATGGCCGCAAATTTTCAAGTTTAACTAGATTTAGGCATACCTGTTCAATTTGATTATCCATTTGCAAAAAGAAAAAAAATAGCGAAAAATGAATTTTTAAGAAAAATCAAGAAGTATAAATGACTTTTTTTCAGGCACCATATCTGGAAATCAAGAAGCAGATGGATAAACAAGACCCCCTTGCTCATCCCCTACTGCAATGGTATAAAATTTTAGTTTTCCTCCTAATGAAAATAGCGTTGTTTTCAACTACTTGCTTTAAGAAAGAAAAAAAAATAAAGCCTATTTTACAAGATCTGCAATGCTACAACTCTAAAGGCCTTTGAAGCCTGGCAATTGTAGATTCCAAGAATCTTTAATGACTTTCACTTTAATTAAAACCCGTACATCACAAGTGAAGACAATGCTATCATCTGTACTACATGGATACACAATGTATTTGACAACAGTTTGTCTATAGTTTTAAAAAATGTGATTAACTGAATTACATGGTGAAGTAGTTTTGGAGTCATTTAATTTTCTAGTTAACTGAGGACTAAGTGATAAAACTCACTTCCTGAAAATGTTTGTAAAATGCATGTCTTATGTAATCGACTCCCTTACCAAGGACAGCGTACATTTGCTGAACGCTTTGATGACTGCAGAGGAGGCAGTCTCACAGGCAGCCTGGTGAGGGATATGTGTTGGTCCTGCATCCTTTCTAGATGGAGGCTAGACTAAGAATAGGAGAGCTGGGTTCAGAAGTCTCCTCGTACAAACAACATCATTCAAACAACTTGCCCCATAGTTTCCTATTTGCAAAATGAAAACAATAGTATTTACTTACCATGCCTTTAAGGGTTTTATGTACATGTCTCTTTGAAATCACAGAAAACTCAAAAACCATGGAATTTACTGCAATTATCATGCAGTAATACAAATGTAAAGATTATAAGAGGTTGCTCGGAATAGTAATTATTCCAGGCTACAACCAGGAAGTTTTTAAAATATATGTAAGATGAGCAAAACAGAAGGAATCTGGCTACCTTACAATTCTGATTACTTAATTGTCAGTCAGAATTTTACAATACTACATTTACACTTAATTTAGTCTAATAAGATCACAAGACAAAGGTTAGGTTTAGATGCTTTCCTTCTTCATATCTTTTATAATCTCATAAAAATTCTGACTAGATTCAATAAAATAACACATAGTTTTCATTTTGACTTTTAATATTCAGAATGAAGCTACAAATCTGAAATATCTAATATGGTTTTTTTTTCTGAAATCAGTGTGATTGGTAACTTTTAATTATTTCTGATTATTTTTGTCAGCTAGTGAGTCTCTCCTTTTTCAAGGAATAGAAAATCTACCAAAATGTTTTACAATTTTTCCTGCTTATTATTTGCTATACATAAAACAATTAGTTCTTTCAGGTACCTGAATTTAGAGCCAACTTCTAATCTTTGTAATGCTTAGATTATTGTTTTAAAAGTATATGCATAGATGTTCACTTTGCTGATATTTGATGTTATGATTATTTAAAATTATGCCTTAAGTTTTCAGTGACAGATTCAGATATTATTATTTTGTTATATAAGCTCTTTAAAATATTTCAGGAAGCAAAGTAAAGTGATGAAATTGCCATAAGTGAAATTACCCAATGTAGTTTCTCTCACAGCGAATGTAAGTTTCAATAACTTGCTGACTAAGAAAAAAATCTTTAAATATAGTTGGCAAATGTTTGTAACTGGTGGATTATTTTAATTAATTTCAGGGTTATTTCAAGTAATAGGTCACATATTGTGAAACTACCAGTGAACAGGGTAAGTCTTTTTTTTTTTCTTCACATATACGTACTGAACTGGGATGAACACTTACTAGCTGGGAGAACGGACCTCTGTAATTTTTAGGCAGCCTCTCCAGGAAATTGAAGTTAGACTCAGGTTAAGCCTAATTCTTCAGTTTGACATTGCCATATGTGCATCAGCTCCAAGCTTTTCCAAAATATCAAATTCATATTTGGGCTGCTTCCCTGACCTTTTAAGTAAATAAGAGTCAGTATGAGATAGTTTTCCACAAGTGATGGAAAGAATATTATCATAAGATTGACCAGAAAAAGGTCACGTGCTTTTTATCATTGTCAGTTTCCTCTTGGCACTGCTCTACTTTTCTAATCAGGGAAGATAATGCTTCCAGATATCTTACTGATTGGCCTCATACTCTAAAGAATAACAAAAATACTAATGGACTATGATTCCATTTCTGATCATCACCTAAGAGCTGTATCTGAAAATCTCAGCTCTCCCATCTATAAATCTCTAACTTGTGAGAATACAATATATTGAATTCCTGTACAATACATTCCTAGCTGAAATGGCAGCAGTTAGAAAATTTTGTCAAGCAACTAATATAGAAGTTTCTGTTTTAATTTATTTCTGTGAACAAGGGTGGGGGGCAATATTTGAATGTAAGCAATTTCCAGTTTTATAAATATATGCAAATAAAGCATGATGATGGTGATTTCTGCAATTTAAAAATCTTGAACTAACTTGTCTTTTCTGCTTAGCAACCTCACAGAATATTTCCCCAGTTAAATAGCTGGTGTATACTTAGGGAATTCACTAATAAAATTCTTAAAATGATACGTAATTCGGAAGGCAGATCTGCTTAAATGGGATTATACAGTGTATTCCAAAGAAATATAAATGACTGAATTGTCTGTGTCTTATTCCTTTTCTATTAGCCTAAAGAATTATCCTTCATATCAGCAATGCCATGTGATTTGTCATTTATGCAGTGTTTTGTTTTGTTTTTTAATGGATGGTCCTGTTAATGTCATTAGCCTAATTTTACTGTGGTTTGAGACTAGATAATTCTTAAACAAGTAAAATTTGAAATTGTCAGCAGCCTGATTATGTTACATTTAACATGTTTTCATTTGTTACTATTTTCAATGGCAGCAATTGAAGTTCATGCATACTCCACATCAGTTTCTTCTTCTCAGCAGTCCACCAGCCAAAGAAGCCAATTTTAGAGCTGCTAAAAAACTCTTTGGAAGCACCTTTGCATTTCAGTGAGTATGGCTTAATGTTGATGGGAGTGTCTCACTACCTCAGTCTTGAGAAATGTTTGGGGAGGAAAATGCTCTCTTTTAGTAGCTAGCTATTAACAGTGAATAGTCAACAGTGTAATACTGGACTTGGAAACTCAGAACTTTTAGAAGGCACCATTATTTATTATATCACAACCACTTTAAAAGATCATTGATTTTTTTGTTTTGCTTTTTTCTTGCCCTCTGTCTCAGTGGCTCACACATTGAAAACTGGCACTCCATCCTGAGGAATGGTCTGGTGGTTGCTTCTAATACAAGACTGCAGGTACATTTTCTGAATGTTTTAACAAGCCCTCATTATTCAATACTAGCATTCAGTAAGGAATCCTGATGTCATGTTTTTACTTGCAAATGAGGAAACTTTGGGGTTTAAAAAAAATCACATGGAATTTTTCTTAGGCATGAGTAATTTTGACAAAATAACTGAAGCAGAATTGACCTATACAGGAATGAAAAGAAACTGTTGCATTTCCTATGAGAAAACAGCAAAATTGCTTTGAACTTAAGTAGAAAAAAAATTATATAAAAAGGTAAAACCCTCAACCATCCTGCTTTTCATTAAACACATTTTTTTCTTTTTTTTTTGAGCACTACCTCAGTGTGAAATAGTTTAAGAGACGAAAAGTTAGGACTAAGAATAAGAAAACTGTAGGTGATCTGATGCCTGCTTTTTAGCACTTGGAGTAGCCAGGCATTGTGGGATAGTCCTCATCTTTATTTATGCTCTTCATGTCCAACACCCCACTTACTCTCATACAGCTGATTTTCATCTGATGATGTAAGGAGGTCAGGAAATGAGATCCTCAACCTGATCACTGGTGCTAGATCTCCTACTCTTATGATAGTCAAGATGACACGGTTAAATGTAAATGTCTATAAATTTAATTCTTACTAAATCTGGTAAGAGGGCCCTGGAACTTACAGATAATAAGAGAGAATTTTAATTGTCCAGACCATTGGAAGAGTTGCAGTTAATGAAACTCTGTAACTTGAAAAATTTAGACGGTAAGAACAGAATGACACATGGGAAAGCCGAGATGGCTCAGTGGGTTAAGCACTCACTTTGCAGCCCCAAGAACCAAGGATCGAATCCCAGCCCCGGCCCGTGCGGACCCAAATGCTGAACTGGGAATTGCCCCCAGTTTGGTTCTCACAGGGGTGAAGACCCTGGCCCAGTTCCTGCCCTGTGCAGCCCCGCGCCCACCTGTGGAATGAAACTATGTGGAAGAACCGATGATGTGCAACTACGGAGACTGTTCTGGGCCTTCCTCCTTCTCTCTGTCTCTGTCTCTGTCTCTGTCTCTGTGTCTCTCTCTGTCTTTGTCAAAAACAATAGAAATAAATCTTAAAAAAAAAAAAAAGAATGGGGTGACACTTAAGTAATCAAAATCTGAATAGGGTACTTTGTTGTTTTACTAGCATGTGAGTCCTAATCAAAATCCTGTCACATGTTTCAGCCTGTTTTGTTTTCAGAATTTTAGATTCATTAACATAAAAGCCTACTACAGTACTTTATAATAAATGACTCTCTTTGTCATCATTAGAGTAGAAAGGATTTTTTCTCTGGATATAATTTTTCATATTTCAACTTACTCTGAATGTTAAGGACAAGGATATCAGTATTACTATTTTCAAGTTAGACCTTCCTTGCAATCATTTAGTAAAAGTTAATACTCCCTCATACGATTGATTGCCTTCTTTTGTAAAATACTAACATTTGAAACCATTGACTAACTGCTGTCTTTCCCTTCTTTTCCCATTTTAGCTCCACGGTGCAATGTATGGCAGTGGAATTTACCTTAGTCCAATGTCAAGCATATCATTTGGTTACTCAGGTAAGCTTGTATTTTATTTCTAACCTCAAATTTATTAGATTTTTATTTTTTTATGTTGTATATGCCAGGCACAATTTTAATTCCCCTAATGTATAGGAAGATATATATGTTTTGTCAATTTCAATGTTAATTTTAATTTATTTTCAATAATTTCTATATTCTGTCCATAAGTAGATATTGATAATAAAGTATGTTCAAAGCATTATTTAGAGCACTGAAAAGCATTCATACATACTCATCTACTACCATTGAGTGTAATTCTCTATCGTGACAACTTACATATTTTTTTTAATTTTTTAGTTCAAATTTTTATTTCTTTATATTTAGGTACTTTGTTTTTTTGTATTATAAAGGAATTTTAGCATTTATCTTTTTTACATGTTATGGTACAAGAAATTTTTATTTTATTTTTATTTATTTTTTTGTTTTTTTTGTTTTTTTTATTGTTAAATTTAATGGGGTGACATTGGTTGATAACAATTAGATAGTTTCCCAATATACAAGTCCACATTACATCACCCATAATGCATTGCATTATGTGCCCACCTCCCAGAATCAGCTCCCCCTCCACCAGACGGGAGGAGGGAGAGGGCACCAGCATTATGGACACACTCAATAGTTTGGTGGTTACCTGGAGAGGGGGGAGAAGGGGGGAGGGAGAGTTGTGGGGGGAAGTGGGAGTGGGCGTCAGATATATCGTGACAACTTTTTATCTTTGGATTATTGTATAGCCCATAAAGAAGTTTTGAACAGTATGGAAAATTTTAGATTAGAAAAATGCCCTTAAAGTTATCCTTCTTATTGGCAATTTCTTATTAATATTTTGATGAGATTGTGTGAAAAAGTCATTTTAGAATACGTTGAAAGCATGTGCTGAGAAGCATGGTAAAATCAAAATATGGAAAGATAACCAAATTGTTGACAATTATTACCCTCTGATAGTGGAAATTGGGGTAATGTCTTCTTTGTATTTATAAATTTTTTGAAATATTTTGCAATGATCATGTAAATATTTGGCACAATAATTTATTCTGTTTAAATATAAAGTAATTATGCTCATTGTAAAGAAATTGAAACTATACAAAATTGTATAAAGTAACAAATGAAATTCTTTCGTTCTTTTCTATAACCTTGATGTTCAGTGTGTTTCCATTTAGACTGTTAAATGCTTTGTATACCTATATACCTGCATATATAGTTTTCTGTGTGTGTATATATGCATGGATTATATGATTACATTAAACATCTTCAGGAGATATTATTCATGTGATGCCTGGATGGTATGTGTGAAGATCTCTGTAGTATAGAAAAAGCATGCTTAGAGGGGGTCTAATAACTAAGGGAATGCTGACCAGGCCTCCTATGTAATTCCTTTGCTCAAGTTCATGCTCTTTCAATCATAGCAAGTTGTTTCTCAGTAACTCATCCTGACCTTTTCTGGCACGCGTATTCAATGAGCACTAGGTAGACTCATGTGCCTTTTTGGAGCCATCACCAAAAGACACATGACATCACTTCTTGCCTACAGAGTGTCCAAAGCAGTCACAAGCCCTTCGATATTCAAGGTTGGGGAGTTAGACTCCATCTCCTGATAAAACAGTGGCAAAGTCACATTTTAGAAATGCATATGACTTGAGAAATAGTGTAGTGATCTTGGAAAGTACAATATACCAAACTAACACTAGAAAAGTAAATATCAGAAAGAATAAGATAGAATAATAAATAGAATAATAAATAGTTCAATGGAAAAAAACAATTATAATCAGCATAAGTCAGACTCTAAATCTCACTAAAACAAAACTGAATAAAACAATATAAAACCAATTTAAAAAAGTAAATACATTCTCAACATAGATAAGGAAAATGCAGCAAATTATCAAGTATTGTGATTTTCTGCTTCTTATATCTATAGACTCCTTAGATGGGGTCATGGAAAGGCTTGTGGGAAATACAAATGGATGTAATATATTTCTGTGTGAATGTTCATTTGTCTGAGGAAACGGTCCATAGCTGTCATCAAATTCTTGAAGTGTCTTTGATCAGGAGAAATGTACCGTAAGAACCACTACAGAAAGATGAGGTAGCTTCATAGTTGGTTTTGAGGGCTGAAGTCTTAGAGGTAGAGAGCAGAACAGTCTCTCTTGGAAAAGGTTACATCAACATCCACATCCACATTGTTTCCAATTTGGTCCATAGACTTTGCCCATTCTCCTTAAGCCTTCTATTGGACAGTAACAAAAAAACCAACATTCTTCACTTCAAAACAGTAGATAAGTATTTTCAAATAAACTATAGCTAAAAATCTACCAACTATAAAAAAAGATGGGAAATTTAGTTCCATTGTGTCCAAAAAATTTCACAGCAAAAAATCTTGGCATTAAAAGAATAAGCTAAGACTTTGAATAGCCTAGACAACAGGACTTAAATAATTTTTCTTTATTAGGAGAGGTAGTAAATTCTGTATGAAATTGATCATGTATCAGCCATTTATGAAGTTGCAGTAAAAATATTTTTTATATTGTTTATATTTCACACACCTGCTCTACCAACAAGATGGTAAGAATGAAAGGGTCTAAAGTCCTTTCAAAACCAAGTTTTAAGAATTTGCTTAATGTATCCTTTTGATGAAAGAGAATTTTCTATCCCTGTTTCAATGCAAAGGAAAACAAACAATATTTCATACATGC
>PVKE010036724.1:0-16255 GCA_004027555.1 Craseonycteris thonglongyai | reverse complement strand
CTCGCTTTGAGGCCCCGGGGACCGAGGATCGAATCCCGGCTCCGGCCCAGGCAGGACCCACATGCTGAACTGGGGAGTTCCCACAGTTCGGTTCTCTAGCTGTCTCTGTCTCTGTCTCTCTCTCTATCTGTCAAAAGTAAAATAGAAATAAATATGCACTGAAGATAAAATAATTACTCTCTATAAATATAAAAAGATATAAAAAAAATAAAAATAAAAAAAAAAAAGATTTATTTTATTGTTTGAAAGAAGGTGAGAGACAGAGAGAAGGGGGAGGGCCCAGCGCCGTCTCCATAGTTGTGCGTCATCCGTCCCGGTTTCATCCCACACAGGTGGATGTGGGGCCGTGTGAGGCAGGAACCACGTTGGGGGCCTCCCGCCTGGGAGGCGAGAACCTTCACTGCCGTCCTGGCGGTTACCAGTTGTGCTGCAGCTCAGCATTCGGGTTTGCACGGGCCGGGGCCAGGATTCCACCAAGCGCTCAACCTGCTGAGCTCCCCCAGCACCCCTCCCCCCACACCCTGCAACCCCCTCTCCTCCCACAATCCCACCTCTAGACCGCACAGCTGCTAACAGGCTGAGGAGTCCCCGGTCTATCCTGCTGCCGGGACCTGCCTCCGGGCGCCCAAGTATTCCTGGATAGACTCCCCGAGTTCCACCACCACAGGGTCTCAGATTTTTTTTTTTTTAAATATATATTTTATTTATTTATTTATTTTGACAGAGGAGAGAGAGAGAGATACAGAGACAGAGAGAGAACTGAACTGGGGGAGCTCCCAGTTCAGCATATGGTTCCACATGGGCCGGGGCCGGGATTCGATCCTCGGTCCCCGGCGCTGCAAAGCGAGCGCTTAACCCACTGAGCCATCCCTGCTTCCCCAGGGTCTCAGATTTAATGCAGCCAACTTTTGTTTATTGACAGCTGTCCATTCCCCTCACGTCCTTTCCTGCCCATCCACGGATTTTCGTGGGCCATCCCTTCTTTGCCTCACAGCTGAGCGTGGGGGGAAGAAGCCTCGACCAGGGAGGGCCCAGGCAGGACACGGAGGCATGGAGCTGACCTGCTGGGAAGCGTATGGGCCACTTTTCAAAGGGGCTTATCTCAGGGTCCAGGAAGCCAGCACTGGCACCAGCTCAGGAGGACGTACTATTAGCAGAGTTTGGTAAGAAACGGCCCTGGGGACCCCAGAGAGCTGTGGCCACAGAAGGACACAGCCACTGTGGACCATGGCCCTAACACAGGAACGGGGACTGTGAATGGGAACGAAGTTTCTCTTTGGGATGAAAATGATCCCAAATTGATGGTGGTAATGATTGCACAACTCCGTGAATATACTAAAAACACCACTGGGTTGCACACTTTCAATGGGTAAGCATAGCATGTGAATTACATCTAATAAAACTCTTATTTTTACTGGGAAGCCGGGAGGGCTCAGCAGGTTAAGCGCTTGCTTTGCAGCCCCTGGGACCAAGGATCGAGTCCCGGCCCCGGCCTGTGCAGACCCATATGCTGAACTGGGGTATTGCCCCCAGTTTGGTTCTCACCGGTGTGAGCTCCATGCGGGAGGCCCCCAGCCCAGTTCCCGCCTGCACGGCCCCCGCCCACCTGTGTGGAAGGAAACCATGTTGAAAACGGATGACACACAACTATGGAGGCGGCTCTGGGCCCTCCCCCTTCTCTCTGTCTCTCTCTGTCAAAACAATAAAATAAATCTTAACAAAATAAATAAATCTTATTTTTTGAAAGGCCAAAGATAAATCAATTCAGCAGGTTCACACAGATCATAAAACCAACTTTTATTGCTTGCATTATTTGATCTGCTAGATCTGATGCAGGCTAGACATGCCATCTCATCCAGTTTGAGAAACCACCCATTTTTACGATTTGTTTTCAGTAGGGCAATATTTGAACACCGCTGTGGGGCGAGGGGGTTTGAGGGGGCTGGGGTTATTTGAGTGACAGGTCAACCTGAAGTGTATTGCCAAGTAATTTAGCTGAAAAACCGGACACTTGTCATGAATGACACAGGCAGCTGGGAGGGATCGGGGAGTGTGCTGCAAGGTGACTATTAGTCACCCAACAAATTAAAACTGCCCAGCTTTACCTGCTGGGATCCGGACACCTGTAGTCGTTGTCCCCCCTCAGAAGCCCCCCCCCCACGGGGAAGTTTTATGAAGTTAGCCATTCACTCAGCTAACATGCGATTTCCCAGAAACACACACACAACCCCCCAAATAACGGAACCCTGACACGAATGAGGCTGGACTGAGATGCACGCGATCTGAAAAGTGCACGAAAGCAAAAGCGTCTCCCAGTTTCAAGAATGCCGTAGTGTGTTGGGGAAGCCGGGATGGCTCAGCGGGTAAAGCGCTCGCTTTGCAGCGCCGGGGACCGAGGATCGAATCCCGGCCCGGCCCGGCCCGGCCCGTGGGGACCCACATGCTGAGCTGGGGTGTGCCCCCAGTTCAGTTCTTGCCTGGGCCTATGCGGGAGGCTCCCGGCCCAGTTCCTGCCCTGAGCAGCCCTGTGCCCGCCTGTGGAGTGAAACTATATGGAAAACTAATGTCAACTATGGAGACGGCTCTGGGCCCTCCCCCTTCTCTGTCTCTGTTTCTGTCAAAAATCAATAAAATGAATCTTTAAGAATGCCGTAGTGTGGAGACCGTACCGTCTAGTATTTCTATCAGTTCATGCGGCAGATTAGAATTTTTACACAACCGGTGTGCCCTTTCTCGTAGGCAAAACACCGTGTTACTAAAACCCTAAAGCCGGGACAGCTCAGCAGGTGGAGCGTTGGCCTCGCAGCTGGGAGGTGAGGTCCCAGGATCACATCCCGGTCCCGGCCGAGCAAACCCATTGGGCTGAACCTCGCAGCCGGGGTGGCCCCTGGGGCGGGTTCCCACCTCACCTCCCATGCGGGAGGCCCCCCAGTTCCCGTGTGGCCCCACATCCACCTGCGTGGAGTGAAACCATGTCACAACTGATGAGGTACAACTATGGAGCCTGCTCTGGGCCCTCCCCCTTCCCTCTCTTTCTCTTATAATAAAAAAAATAATAAAAATAGTAATAAATAAAAAGTCCCTTTCTGGCTCTGCTGTAAGGGAATCCCCGTCCATCCTTCCTGTAACTAATAAACATCCGGCGTCAGGGGCCCCCCAAAACCACCTACAAGGCACACAGCACCCCGCAACCCCGGTGGGCGCCCCTCCCCCCTGGGGGGGGACAGGCGCTGCGGCCCAGAGCGGCCCCCCCATCTTGACAGACAGCCCGCAACACCCGGCGGCCGGGCCCCGGAGCCCCCGGGCGGGGTGGTCGGCGGCCCCCCGGCGGCCGGGAAGGCCCTGGCGAGCTCCCCACGGCCCCGCGTGGGTGGAGACGGCACAAGAACGCCCAGCCGGCCCTCCCGTTTCCCGCCGTCCCTGCAGCGCGCCGGGGGCTTTTCAGAGACCCCCCAACCCGGAACCGGAAGAGCGCGCGAAGCCCCCGGCCGGAAGTGGGCGCGCGGGCGGCGCACTCACCCGGGAGGAGCAGCGCGCCGGGGGCTTTTCAGAGACCCCCAACCCGGAACCGGAAGAGCGCGCGAAGCCCCCGGCCGGAAGTGGGAGCGCGGGCGGCGCACTCACCCGGGAGGAGCAGCGCGCCCAGCAGGGGAAGCAGCGCGGGGCCCGCTCCGCTCGGCCGCATCCCGGCGGCGCTCCAGAGCCCGGGACACGTCGTCGGCCGCTCTCGGTCCCGGCGCAGGTGACACCGGAAGTGGCGGGCGGGCGGCGGAAGCGCCGCACAGGGCGACGCGGCGTTGCCGTGGGAACGCGGCCTCGGGCCGCAGCCGCACCCGGGCGCGGTGGCCCCCAGGCCGGCGACGCTGCACCGTCCGCGGGGCGGGTTGGGGCGCTTTGAACGGCCTGGGACCGCGTTTCTGCCGAGGTCGGAGGGGCCCCGGGGATCAGGACCCCCGTCAGGCGAGAAGCGTGGGTGCGCTCGGTTTTCAGGGCGTCCTGGGGTGTCTTTGGTTCGTGTTTTGTGTTTTTTGTTAAATTTAATGGGGTGACATTGGTTGGTAACAATTAGTTTCCGGATGTACAAGTTCATGTCACATCACCCATGCATAAGGTGACCAGACGTCCCGCTTTGGGCGGGACAGTCCCGATGTTTAACAATTTGTCACGCGTCCCGTGGCGTTTTAAAAAAGTCCCGATGTTTGGAAAGAATGCACGACATGCTAGGGAACGGCGGGAGATAGACCCAATTTTTCATCAAGAACCCCCTCCCCCGGTCAGTGGTGTCCCCTTTACCAATGTTACAATGTGGTCACCATGGCCTTGGGGACAGTGGCCTTGGTGGCAGTGGGCTTGGGGACAGTGGCCTTGGGGCAGTGGCCTTGGGGCTTGGGGACAGTGGCTTTGGTGGCAGTGGGTTTGGTGGCAGTGGCCTTGGGGACAGTGGCCTTGGGTAGGGTGACCAGACGTCCCGCTTTTGGTGGGACAGTCCCGATTTTTAACAATTTGTCCCACGGCGTTTTAAAAAAGTCCCAATTTTTGGAAAGAATGCACGACAAGCTAGGGATCGGTGGGAGATAGACCCAATTTTTAATCAAGAACCCCCTCCCTTGGGAAAGCCGGGATGGCTCAGGGGGTTAAGTGCTCGCTTTGAAGCCCCGAGGACCGAGGATCGAATCCTGGCCCCGGCCCATGTGGACCCACATGCTGAACTGGGCTGTGCCTCCACTTCAGGTCTTGCCAGGACCTATGTGGGAGGCTCCCGGCCCAGTTCCTGCCCTGCGCAGCCCTGTGCCCGCCTGTGGAGTAAAACTATATGGAAAACTAATGTTAACTATGGAGACTGCTTTGGGCCCTCCCCCTTCTCTCTGTCTCTCTCTGTCTCTGTTTCTCTCTGTCAAAAATCAATAAAATAAATCTTTAAAAAAAAAAAGAACCCCCTCCCCGCCCGGTCCATGGTGTCCCGCTTTACCAATGTTAACATCTGGTCACCTTACCCATGCATCGCGTTATGTGCCCACCACCCAGAATCAGCTCCCCTTCCTCCTGTTTCTTTTTTTTGAGGGGGGTGGCTCTTCCATAACCCAGCCCCTGCCTGAGCCGGTGTTTGTTCCATTGCTGTTGACAGTCGCGACGAGCTCGGTGCAGCATCACGGGCAGGAGCGGTGTGTGCACCTCTTGTGTTTGGGACACTCAGAGTCATGTCTTTCCAGTGCTTGCGATGAAGACACGGCGTCTCATTCTTCTGACAAGGAAACGGGATGGTGTCCTTGGCTAAGCAATAGTCACCCCATTCTCCTGGGATCTGCATCCATGAGGGCTGTCCCTGAAAAATCCAGCCAGAAAGGCCTGTTTTTCACGTTACGTGGCTGGCTGCTTTCCGGACAGACCTCGGGAACAAAGTTCTGCTTTAGCTATTGGGGACGTTTAATAACTTTCCCTTTTTTTTTTTTTTTTTTTTTTTTAAGATTTATTTTTATTGTTTTTGACAGAGAGAGAGAGAGATACAGAGACAGAGAGAAGGGGAGGGCCCAGAACAGTCTCCATAATTGCACATCATTGGTTTTTCCACATAGTTTCATTCCACAGGTGGGTGGGGCTGCACAGGGCAGGAACTGGGCCGGGGTCTCACCCCGGTGAGAACCGAACTGGGGGCACTTCCCAGTTCAGCATATGGGTCCACACGGGCCGGGGCTGGGATTCGATCCTCGATCCCGGGGCTGCAAAGTGAGCGCCCAACCCACTGAGCCATCCCGGCTTCCCCAACTTTCCTTTTTTTATGAGATTTATTTTGTTTGAAAGAAAGTGAGAGAAAGAGAAGGGGGAGGGCCCAGAGCCGTCTCCGTAGTTGTACATCATCAGTTGTGACATAGTTTTGTCCCACACAGGTGGATGTGGGGTCCTGCAGAGCCAGAACCCAACTAGAGGTCTCCCCACATGGGAGGTGGGGATCTTCGAAACCATCGCCACCGTTACCAGTTGTGACCCAGGGTTCAGCCTGTGGGTTTGCCTGGGCCAGGGACAGGATTCAATCCTCAGACCTCGAGATTGCAAGGCAGGCACTCAGCCTGCTGAGCTGTCCTGGCCTCCGTAGCTCTTATTTTTCACCTCCCATTCTGTACTAGACTTGAGAGCTGGTATTTTGCTATTAAGAAGGTAACGTACGTACCAAATGGAATAGATGACACTGTTTCTTTGAAAGAATCCCCAAACTAGGTAGCTTGTGCCCAAATCCCAAAGCAATGTGAAAATTCTGTGAAACTCGATATAGGTTTATTTATCCAATAGAAATTAATCCTACCCATTACTGATTTCTAGGCTGCCTCTAGGGAAATCTTTCAGTGAAGATAAAATATATACCCATCTGTTAACCTATTATGTAAAACTTTTAGGTTTGTGTATCAGTAAATTATATAACTGATAATTCTTTATTACTAAAGGTTATTTACATACATGTTTAAGACACAGTAAAAAACAGGTTACAGTACAAAAGTTCTCTTTGGGAAGAAGACACTGAACACCAAGGCCATATTAACGCAAGTATTTAGCCAAGACACGGCTACGAGTTTTGCTGGAAAGATTTCCTGTGAGCTTTTAACTAGTACTTCATACACTTACAGAACAGCATCCTGCCATCTGTTCGAAAAAACATCAGGTTTTTGTATTTTGAAAGGGTGATTATGGAGAAAAATAGAAAACGTGAATTAAAAGACTTTAAATCTGATTTTTAGTTTAAAAACTGGGTATTGAAATTTTTTAGACAGTGTAACAGGCACAATGAGACAGATGTATTTCAGAATCAAGTTTCATATGTCAGTTATACTGATTTTTTAACTATTGGGAAAAACTATCAAAGTTCAGCATGTTTAAATACAGATAACTTGTTTGAAAATTCCAGTTTGTTAAAGGAAATAACGTCTTCAGCCCAGTCAGTGAAAACTGAAAATATTGTGCTGTGAAGACTTAGGGAAGGCCAAAGCTTTCAGATGCTTTCTACCTTCTGAGTAACTGCTGCTGCAGCTTAAGTTTGGAAAGACACCGGGAAGCTGGACACTTGTCATCTTGCTGGCGTTTATGGAACCTTTTGTAGCTGCTCTGTGACTCAGACCTGCACTCTGTGGTAAACCTTGGGCCAAGTGACAGAAAAAGAAGAAATGATATCTGAGATATTGAAAGAAAGTCAGTAAGACGAGATGTGTGTCCCATATGTACAGAGAGCTATAAAAATCAAACTTTTAACAGTTTAAATTTAGGATTTTCGATTTATCAATTAAAAAACAGCTGGGAGAATTAGCACACCTCTAATTGAGAGCGAGGAGGAAAAACTAAACACATTAACTTCAGAGAGTGCTGCTCTATAGAAACTAATTTGTTACAGGAAATGTCATGATAGGGAGGTTGGCTTTTATCCCATTGACTGCGAGAGTGTGGGTACAAGTCATACTCCACAAGGAAATACTCCAAGGGAGCACTACAAGGGGGCAAAAATGTAGCTTCATAGTGACAAATGCTAACGCGCATTCGAAAAATATTTGCACCCTAAAATTAAATGAAACCTTAGCAAGGGGGCGGTGTGTGCACCTGGGGGCACCTGCTCTGGAAGGACCCTGAGCGGGGTCTGCACAACTGGCGGGAGACAGGTCACAGCTGACACAAGCGGAAGAAAAGCCTGTAGTACCTCACTGTGCTGGGGTCTGTGCCTGGAAATCTGCAGCTCCTGAAATACAAGAGTTTAAGCGGGTAATGCCTTTGGGAAGAGCACACGGGAATCCCTGGTGTTAACGAACTACGTACGTATCAGTAGACCTTTTCTCCGTTGTGAAGGGAAACATTCTTAAACGGGTTTGGCCTTCCCCTAATGGGACTTTACTGTACGGTTCTCAAGGTTAGTGCCCTTAGTCCATAGCCTCTCTGTGTGGGCACTCGGATGCTCCCCAGCTCGCTCATGTGTATATTCCCTCTCCCTCTATTACAAGCAACATCAAACAGCCCGGTAAGTAGAGAAGACAGGCGTTCATCCATCACCTGATTTTAAAGCATTTTGCCTTACTTGACACATCTGTTTTTGGCTGAAGTTTTTAAAACATTACTGACAATTTTACCCATAAATACTCCCATCATGCTTTTTTTTTGGACAGAGAGATAGAGACAGGGAGAAGGGGGAGGGCCCAGAACAGTCTCCACAGCTGCACATCATTCGTATTTCCACATAGTTTTATTCCACAGGTGGGAGTGGGGCTGCACAGGGCAGGAACTGGGCCGGGGTCTTCACCCCAATGAGAACTGAACTGGGGAAACTCCCCAGTTCAGCATATGGGTCCATGTGAGCTGGGGCCAGGACTCGATCCTCAGTCCCCGGGGCTGCAAAGTGAGCACTTAACCCACTGAGCCATCCCAGCTTCCCCCAACATGCATTTTTAAAATAGGAACATTTTCCTGTATAACAGCAATATCCTTATTGTACCTAATAAAAATTAACAGTAACTCTTTAATATTATCCATATTCAAACTTTCCATATTCAAGACCTTCCCAATTACCCCCAGAAGTCTTCTTAACCACCAGTGCATTGAAACTAGTGTCCATCTGGTCAGGGCTCACACATTGCACGCGACTGCGTTGGTTCATGTCTCTGAGCGTGAAAGAAATTTCTTTTTCAGGACCCACGTGTTGGAGAATCTGCTTCATTTTTTAAAAAGAACGCCCTCGGTAAGATCTCTGACTCCAAATTTTGTTTTTCTGGATTTACAATAAAATCGTTTCTCTCCATTTCCTATTTTATAAACCCTTGAGGTTTCTCCCTGGAGCTTTGGGCTATAAAAATATGACTTTCTGCAAATCATGAGAGTGGACCTACTGCAGAGGTTAGAAGCAATCTGATCGTATAAAAAATAATCCGACAGATGAGAAGAGGGAGGGGCAGGGTGAGAAAGGTAAAGGGATTAAGAAGCACAAATTGGTCATTACAAAGTAGTCTCAGGATGTGAAGTCATCGTACAGTCAGTGATGTGATAACTATAGTACCAGGTGGGCACTGGACTGAGGGGGATCCCTTCTTAAATTACACAGATGTCTGGCCACTACGCTGCACACCTGAACTTAATACAAGATTATGTTGAATGTCAACTATAACTGAAATATTTCAAAAGGGGGAAAAGGGGAATAGAGGTTCACATTTCCACGAATAAAACACATAAGTCGTGGGGATATCATGGTGACAGCGCGGGAAGGTGTCAGATGGCTGTGGGACTTGTACGGTGAGCACTGCTGTAGGTCTAGAAATGCCGCATAATTGCGGGACACACCTGAAACGAATATGATACTGGATGTTAGCTTGTATTTTAATAAAGACCCTTTAAAATAATAAAAATCCTACCTTTTATGCCTAATAAGCCTAAAAACTGAAAAAAACCAAACCATACATGGCTAGAACTGAATTCATGGTCCCATTACCTAAATAAAAGGAATTGAAATCCACTCCAAATAGTACAATAGTTCTGTCAAATTGTCAGGCTTACCTATTGAGTCACTCTTTTAATGCCATGATTGATTTACAATAAAACAAAACAAGCAGATATTCTTTCATTTAAAAATATTTATTTACATGTTGAAAGTTATTCTGGATGGAAAATATAACCCGAGTCTCGATCCTAGAATTATCTCAGCTTTAATGGTGTAACAGTAGGGTCTGGCTTCTAATACTATGCGCAGAGCACACGCAAAGGGGAAGCCACAACACTAAGAAGGCTTAGCCCCTGACCAACCCCTCCAATTTCACATAGGGAAGCCCTAACAATCGCGTAACCTGGGAGATCCACATTAGAGATGAGCCAGACAAGAAAGCAAAGAAATTACCCCATTTATGAACCTCACCCTCTAAGAATGTTAGTTGATGTCGTCTAAATAAATAGCAACCTTCTTCTCCTGGTTGAGCCTTTCCTCTTCTTTTCTGTAACAAACAGAAACCAATGTCAGGGCAACAAGACAAGACGCGAGGGAGACAGATCTCAGGGAGCCTCAAGGGAGGTGCCTTCCCCCACCCCCCATTCTTGGAGGAGTCGTGGGCACCTGGGAGCAGCTCCAGGCTGCCGTCTCACTGGTATCACATGCCTCACGTGACCCTGGGTATTGGAACTGAGACACTTGTCGGAGCAGTTTTAGGAGAGGAGAGTATAATCTGGGGACTCCAGGGGCTTAGAGCGGACACCTTAGTTTACTATTAGTGTCTTCCCTCTAATCTATTCCTATTCAAAAAAGAAAAAAGGAAAGGTTTTGCCTGGACCTAGAAGTCGCCTTTATATTCATCCTAAACCAAAACCTCAGAGTTGGGTTAATGAGGCTCCTTAATTAAAATCAATTCTATTTACTTCAGTAGATATTTCTTGAGAAAAAGAGAGAAATGGTGCAGGGAAGCAAAAAATAACCACAACTTGGTGCAAAAGAATGGGTTTGGACTCCTAGTTTCACACCACATATAAAAATTCACTCAAAATGAATCGAAGACCTAAATGTAGGAACTACAGCTATAAAACTCTTGGAGGAACACGTAGGCACAAGTCTTCATGACGTTGGATCAGGCGGTGGCATCTTAGATAATGGCACCAAACACACAAGAAACAACGTCAAATAGATCAAGGGGGCTTCGTCAAAATGCAAAACCTTTCTGCTTTGGAGGGCACTACCCAGAAACTGAAAAGACCCCCCACAGAATGAGAGAAAATAAATACAGATCAGGTATGAAGGCACCATTAGATCCTCTAAATCACAGGGTCCCACCGAAGTCACGCCCCTTTTTTATGAACTGGTAATCTATACCAAATCTATTTGGTTACTGAGCTAGCACGTCTGTTTATCCTATATGCCTTATAAAAGGGCGTGACTTCTGCTGGACCCCGTATATAGGAACTCTTACAACTCAACAATAAAAAGAACCCCATTTTTAAGTGGGCAAAACATTTGAACAGGTATATCTCCAAATGAGATACACAAGTGACCAATAAACGTGAAAGGAAGCTCTACGTCATTAGTGACTAGGGAAGTACAAACGAAAACCTCAGTGAGAATCCACTTTGTACCCACTATGGCGACAATCAAAAGGCCAGACCGTAGCAAGTGTCAATGATGTGGACAAATCCGACCCCTCACACGTTGCTGCTGGGGATGCAACATGGAGCAGAAGTTTTGGAAAACAGTCTGGCAGGTTCTCAAAACGGTCAACATAGAGTCACTGTATATTCCAGCAATTTCTCTCCTGGGCAGGTAGGTGTCCAGGAGAACAGATCTTACGTCTAGCCCAAAACGTACGGATGAAGGTTCACAGCAGCGTTAGTCATAAGAGCCAAAAAGTGGGGGACACTAAGTGCCCATCAACTGAATGGATAAACAAAATGTGATGTGTAACATGTATGAACATTGTGCAGTCATCAAAAGGAATGAAGTACTGCTACATGCTGCAACACAGGTGAACTTTGAAAACATACTAAGTCAAAGAAGCCAGATAAAAAGGCCACACAGTGTGTGAACTGTCCAGACAGACAGACAGCAGGTGGGTAGTTGTCAGGGGCTGGGGGAGGGGCGGCAGGGAGGGACAGCTAAAGGGTATGGAGATTCTCTAGGGGGCTGATGGCCATGTTCCGGAATTAGTGGGGAATTCTAACTGTTAAAAGGATGTGTTGGATAGTGTATAAATTTTATCTCAGTAAGAGAATACCCAGCGCCCCATACCGGTGCAGCCGGCCTTCGGTGCCCAGCTGACCGCCCAGGGGTCCTTAGACATGCCGGCTTCCCATGCAAGACCGGAGTGCCCTAAAAAGCATGTAGCAGCTTTTAATATCAAATCCCCTGTCACAGCAAGCCTGTCGTGAAATCTGTTACGTGAAGAAACCTTTGGAAAACCTATTCATTCACACCCTGACTTACCCCTTCTGGGAACTTGAATTCTCTAATACAAGATGTACTCAAATGGTGGGGGGAGGCCAGGATGGCTCAGTGGGTTAGGCGCTCACTTTGCAGCCCCGGGGACCGAGGATTGAATCCCGGCCCCGGCCCGTGCGGACCCATATGCTGAACTGGGGTGAGCTTCCCATGCGGGGAACCCCCAGTTCGGTTTGCTCCCCGCCCACCTGTGTGGAACGAAACCATGTTGAAAACGGGACGTACAACTGTGGAGACGGCTCTGGGCCCTCCCCCTTCTCTCTGTCTCTCTCTGTCAAAAAACAAGAAATCCTTAAAAAAAGATCTACTCAAAGGGAGTAGCTCTGATAGAAAACGGTCTTCGCGTGGTTTGGGCTCCCTGCACAGGGCCACGTGTCACGTGAGTGAGCGCCCGACGGGCCTTACGGTTTCAGCTCCACCACCCTGTGGGCTCGTTCGGCCCAGCGCTTCTTCCGGAAATGCTGGCAGAGGACAACCACGATGACGATGACCACCATCAGGGCACACGCCGAGCCGATGGCCAGCGCCAGGAAGTAGATCTCGGAGAAGCGCGCTGTGGGGACAGGAGAGGCCGGTCAGGGTCCGGGCAAGAGGAGGCCGGCGGCGTGCACTCGGGCCGGAAGAGGGGTGGGTTCCCCCCACGGAGCGGAGTCCTGCGTTCTCCTGCCAGGCCCGTCTGTCAGCTCCAGGAGCCGGGGGCAGGGTTCCAAGACTGGGGTCCCCGGAGCAGTAGCAGCAGCGGCCCCTGAGAGGCCCCCCCTGGGCCCAGTGAGTTATAGGCGGGACCCGGCACTGTCTCAGCAGGACCCCCAGGTGGTTCTGCTGCACGAGAGCCAGGGGGCCGGGTGAGTACGGTGACTGCGGCTCCGGTCCAATCCGGGGGCCCAAGCGCATGGTCCCCAGCCCCGCCCCCACCCCTGGCCGCTCACTCAGTCATTTGAGTGCAGCTCCAGGCACCAGAGGGAGGCCTCCCCCCTCACGCCCACTGGGAAGACGGGCGGGCGGGCACACCCGTAACTGCAGTCACGTGTCACAGTGTGGACGGGGTCTGAGAAGCGCACTGTTAGGTGAGGTGGTCACTGTGCAAACATCACAGCACTTTCAGGGACGCACACAGCTCGATGGGCGCTCCCAGGCGACAGGCGTGGGCAGCCCGTCCCTGGACTGACCACCACAGGCCACGCTCGCTGGTGGCCCCGCACGGCTTTGAATGAGGCCCAACACCAATTCCTAAAACACGCAGACGTATTTCTGCAACCCTTTTTTTTTTTAAGCTCATCAGCTAGTTAGTGCCTGTTGTGTGTGGCCCAAGGTCATTCTTCTCCTTCCCGTGTGGCCCAGGGAAGCCGCCAGGTTGGAGACGCGCCTGCCGTAGGCAGTTGCAGCCCTGGTATTCGTGCATCTAAACTAAGGTGACCAGACGTCCCGCTTTTGGCGGGACAGTCCCGATTTTTAACAATTTGTCCCGCGTCCCGCGGTGTTTTAAAAAAGTCCCGATGTTTGGAAAGAATGCACGACAAGCTAGGGAACGGCGGGAGATAGACCCAATTTTTCATCAAGGACCCCCTCCCCCCCGGTCAATGGTGTCCCGCTTTACCAATGTTAACATCTGGTCACCTAAATCTAAACACATCTGAACAGAGAAAGGTTTAGGCGAGGACGCCGGGATGGCTTGCAGGTCGAGCGCTTGCCTCGCAATCACGAGGTCCGGGGATTAAGTCCCGGCCCCGGCCCGTGCAAACCCGCGTGGACTATACGGCGAAACTGGTCACCGCCGATGGCTCAACGGCGAAGGTTCTCGCCTCCCAGGCGGGAGGCCCCCGGTTCGGTTCCCACCCCGCACGGCCCCGCACCCACCCGTGTGGAACGAAACCAGGTCACAGCTGATGACATACAACTATGGAGACGGCTCTGGGCCCTCCCCGTTCTCTCTGTTTCGCTCGCTCTCAAACGATAAAATAAATCTTTTTACAAAACAGAAGGCGCACAGGGGAAGGCGGTATGAGGCCCGAGGCCCACGTGTGCGGGGCTGGAGCGCCGGCCTCTGCTCCGGGGCAGTCAGGTCACCGCACGCTCAGCTGCACCTCGCGCGTCTTAAGATCTTTCTCCTCAATAATAAATTAACTGGCTTGCTGTGACTTTTCAACTTTATAAACTTTTTAACTTGTCAACTTTCGTGATAACACTTAACCTTAAAACACACACACACACACTGTACAGCTGTACAGCAGTGTTTTCTGTATATTCTTATAAGCTTGTTTTAATTCATAAGAACTTTTTTTTTCCCTTAAGTTTTAAACTTCTTTTGTGGGTGAAAAACTAACGCGCAAACCCACACACTCACGTGGGCTACGCAGGGTCAGGACCCTCTGCGTCATGTCTTCCATCCACACCTTGTCCCCCCGAAAGGTCTTCAGGGGCCGGGACGCGTCTGGGGCTGTCCCCTCCTGTGACATCACTGCCTTCTGGAACCTCCGGAAGGACCGGCCTGGGGGTCTTTCAGGGACGGTGTCACTGTTTTCAGAAGCACGTGCTGGTTTGCTCGGCGGGCTCGCTTTTCCCATCAGAGACGACGGGGCACGAGCGGTCCCTCCTCACGAACGGAAGGTGGGGGGCAGCAGCCCGCGTGCCGCCTCTGCGGAGCTTGCTGACGTCTGCAGGAGCTGTGCGCCCAGCCTCCCCGGAACGTCCCGGGGGCTCCTCTTCTCCAGAGTCTGGTCTCTCTTCGGCGTCTTCCTGTGGCAGTTCCCGCAGTCCCTGCTGAGTCATTTCCTCCGGGAGCTTCTGTGTTACCGTCACCCACACCCAGCCTGAAGCCGCTGGCCCGGCTTTTCTGCACCCGGTGCTACGACGCGGTGGGGGGCCTGTCCTCCGTCACGGGGTGACCGCAGTGGCTCCGCTGCATCATCATCTGCCGGGAGCTCCGTCGCCCACGGGGTCCGTTGTGACCGAAACTGCACCGTGTGGCACGGATGGTGCGACCCAGTGGTAGGTGGTGAGGGAGGGAGCCCGGGGCGGGGGGTCCCTAAGCCCGGCTGGCATCTGTGGAGCCGGAGGGGCCCTGTCCTAGCTTGATTCCTGATTTAAATGTCACCAAAACCCTTAGAACCAGGACGACGCTACAGGACGTCTGCCTCGCTCAGGGGCTAGTCCATGAAGGAAGGTGGAGAGAGAAAAGCTTTCCCTCGACTCCCCGAGAGCAGCGCCCCCCGGCCAGTTAAGAACCAGGCGCTCCCCTCTAACCCGCTCACTCTGCACTGAGGAGACGAGGTCCCGGGACAGGGCACGACTTCCTCCAATACTCAGCGTCCTTCCCAGGGGCCGGGCCGCTCGGGGACAGGGCGGGGAAGGGTGTGGCCCTAAACACAAGGCGGCCTCTGCCGCTGTGCTGGCTGCTCGCCCCGTGTGCCGGGCGGGTCAGGGAGACACCCCAGAGAAAGCTGGGGCAAGACGCCAGCCCCCCACCCCCACCCCCGTGTCCGAGCCGTGGGATTTGGGGTGAGCGTCCCTGTCCGCCGTGTGTAACACAGATAAGCATCTCCATTTCTTCAGGTCTTACTAAAAACGAAGCCATTCCTGCACATCGTTCCACGGCCAGCCATAGAAACACGCCGCACGTGGTGGCTGTTAGGCTCCCAGGACAAGCCAGGGAACCTGTGCGCTTGTCAGCTCACTCCATCCTCGCCGTAAGCCTCGCTGTGTCGTCCTGAGTTACCCAGATTGCCGGCTCTGAGGTTTTATGGCCTCCGCTTGCCCCGGGGCGGTTTCCCAGGACTGTGGAACGCCAGGGAGCATGGGCGGCCCAAACCGGGAGCCAGACACGCTTCGGGGCGTGTTCTGAGTGACTCCATTCATCAGCCCCGGGAGCCTCCGTCTGCCCATCAGTAAGATGGGAGCAGACACAACACACGGCCGTGGCCCGTGAAGATCAAGTGAGAGACGCGCGTGCCCCGCGAGAAGCCGCGGCGTTGGGGCGCCTGCCTCCGGGGTGGGGCGTGAGGGTGAAATAGGAGCGTGCAAGTCCAGCAGCACCTGACCCCCAGCAGGACTCAGGACGCCTCCTATAAATAATCGCGTGGACCAACAGACCCACGGTCGCCTCTTGTCAGAGCGGCGCTTCCTCCCCCTTCCACAGTCTCAGGGCCTTTTTGTCACAGGTTCCCCGGCCTCGTGGCTTCACTCTCTTCCTTCCCCCAGCCTCACGGCGCCCTTCCCTTCACGCCCCAGGACCCTTCACGCCCCCTCTGCCGAGCCCACAGCGCAGGGTTGGGCCTTCTCGGTCCCCACTCAGCCCTCAGGCCCCAGCTGAGCCCCCGCCTCACCTGC